>JAMKPZ010001962.1:0-38530 GCA_024699675.1 Amphibolis antarctica
CTAATTAATTTACTAGCATATCTTATTTTACACCTAGGATCTAAGCATACACTCAAAATATATAATGTAGGGATTTCATTCAAATATTTAAAATTTTTTGTTTCATGTTATTTACTATTGGTTCAAAAAATGGATTTGCCTCATATTTATTAAAAACTTGTGAAATATCATATAAATGATACAACACATAGACAGATGTAGAATAATAAATTCCTAATAATCTAACCGTTGCATCATAAAAAGGTTTTAAAAATTCAACAAAACATTTTACAATTTTAAAATTATTCTCAATTAATTATTTTTAATAATCATCACAATGATGACGATTATACAAAGATATTATTGGAATTTCATATGGTAATACACTTTCTAACATTAAATATAATGAATTTCACCTATGTTGAACATTTAAAGAGAATTTTTTATGCGGCATTTCAAAAGTATCACATGTTTCATCAAATTGTTACTGTCACTTTCATAAATTAGTTATAAAACTTACAACATCCCTAATAAGTTCAATATAAATTTTAATTTCTTTTACACCCAATTGTACAATAATATTAATTATGTGACACATATATCTTTGGTGAAATAATTTAAAACAATTTGGTGAACTTATTCTAGTTTTAAATATTGGTATTATTGCAGTATTATTAGCTGCATTATCAAAAGTTATACTACTTATTTTATTTCTAATTCCATATAAATCAAAAATTTCCATAATGTTTGCAAAAATTATTTCAACGGTATATGGATGTTGAATTTTTCTAAATCTTATTAATCTTTTTTGTAAAATCTAATTTTGATTAATATAATGTGTAGTTACAGCTATGTACCCATCTTTAGTTCTACCTGACTAAATATCTGAAGTACATGTTATACATGTCATTATTGTATTCATATCATTAATAAGTTCTAATCTAAGCTTATTAAATGAAATCATAATATCTGACCTAATAGTATTTTTAAATACACGTTTATATTGTGGAAAATATGCTTTACTAATATAATTATCAAAACGTTTATTTCCTCCAAAACTTATTAGTAAATCTTATGAACAAATAAATCTAGCATGCAAGTATTTAACCCTTTTAGAATCATAAGTCCATGAACTAAGACTACCCTCAGGAGTAAAAGAAAGTTGGGTTTGAATTGTTTTATTCTTATTCTTATTTTTACATGTACTAATATGCCTAGTTAAATGACCTGTATCGCTCGATGTTTTGCAAGAGAAGTCAACGTTACAAAGGTTGCAGAAGGCTCGTTCATCTTCTGTGTCGTCTATCATAGCTTTCATCATGATTATGTACTTTGACCAGATGAAAGCTCTCTTCTGAGACTTCCTCAGTGACACAGTTGAAGTTGAAGCTCCAGTAGTCTCTATTGACAGTGTTACTTCAACTTCAGGAAAGTTTTCTTGAGGATATCTATAGCCTCCAGAACTTTGGTCTTGGTAGTGTGCCATTGTTTGTGACTTAAGTGAGAAAATTTGAGAAATTGAGAATTGAGAATTGAGATTAGAATTTGGAGTGAAAGAGAAGGAGTGAGTTGGGTGAAAAACAAAATCCAACTCCCTTAATTTATAAAGAAAAGTTGGTTAAGCCGTTGAGGCGATAGCCGACCGTTTCACCCGGCAGTTGGCCGCCTGTTGCACGGAATTGAGCCACTCGTTGGGCGGAAGCGGGTCGCCCGTTGCGTGGAAGTGGGCCGCTCGTTGCGCGGAAGCGTACTGACCATTCCTATGTTGCACCTTACAAGCCGTGACCTGGCAGTCGACCCAAGTATGGTTCCCCATCGGCCCATCCCGCCTAACCGCACACACGACTGTTCACCTTGGCTGCCGGGCCAATGACCCGGTAGCCCGTCCCCCCATCGGCCACACAACTTGTTCTACCTCCTCCTACGCACGCGACCGTTCACCCCACCTGCCGCTCAACGTGGCGTTGGCCCAATGACCTAGCAGCCCATCCCCCCACCGGCCACACGACCCGTTTTGCCTCCTCCTGCGCACATGACCGTTCACCCCGCCGGTCGCATAACCCAGCGGTCGGCCCATTGACCTAAAGGCCCATCCCCCCACTGGCGGCACAACTCGTTCAGCCCCCTCCTGTGCACCTATGCACACGATTGTTCACCCCGGTTGCCAACCCAATGACCTAACGGCCAGTCCCCCTATCGGCCACAAGACCCGTTCTGCCTCCTCCCGCGCACACGACCATTCACCCCATTGGCCGCACAACTTGGCGGTTGGCCCAGTGACCCGACGACCCATCCCCCCCCACCGGCGACACGACATGTTCAACCCCCTCCTGCGCACCAGCGCACACAATTGTTCACCCCGACTACCGGCCCAATAACCTGATGGCTAGTCCCCCTGCCGGCCACATGGCCCGTTTTGCCTCCTCCCACGCATACGACTGTGATGACTGTTCACTCCGTTGGCCGCCCAACCCAGCGGCCTATCCCCCTCACCGGCGACACGAACCATTGAGCCCCCTCCCGCACACCGGCGCACCCGACCGTTCACCCTGCCGGTTGCATGACCCAGCGGCCCATCCCCCCCCCGGCGCCCACACGACCCATTCAGCCCCCTCCCTCCCGTGCACGCGACCGTTCACCCCGCTGGCTGCATGACCCGGCGATCGGGTCCCCCCCCCCTCCCGCAACCCGGTGACCGGTGTTCCCCTCCCCCCTCCCGTGAGTCCGCGACCCACTTGGTAGTCTCGTGTTGGGTCGGGCCATGCATATTTTGTGTTGGAATTCGTACTATGTCGGCATGACACGAACGATCTGGAGGTCTAGCCCAGGTACGACCCATGGTACGAAATTTTTTTTGTAACATGTTAATCGACACGGTCAAACTGTATTGAACCGTGCCAATACGGTTTATTGACATCTTTGATTTTAACACTTACGGGCTGTTGTCACGTCTGTCAACAGTACCATGATGTATACAGAAAATGTTTCAAACCAAAAATCAAGATATCACAAAAACTAATGTTAGGATTTGATGTTTTCCTTTCACGACCCTACGTGCGTAAGGCCCCCTCTGCACGATCATTGTAGCATTATTTTTTCATTTCCTAAGTTAACGATTCTAAAGTAACTATTATAAAAAAATAAGGGAATCCCGTTCGTCATCGATTTGTCGTCGTTCTTCGCGTGCAAGAGAGTCAAGCTCTTGCTAGCGACCTCTCCTCTTTCTTCTGCGTCTATCGTTTTCGACGAGTAGTGGAGGCATATTTTCAGGGATGACCACCGACGAAACAGGGGAAGTGCATGTGAAGAAGGAAAAGACGGTGATTTTCGTGATTTTCAATTTTTCGTTTTTTCCATTTTAATTTTTTAAGATTTTTCAGATTTACGATTTTGGTTTTTATGTTATTCATTAATCATTACAGTTTTTAAAATACCACATCATTTCTTTATTATGGTAAATTATGTATTTTCTAAAATAACGTAAATTTTATTTTACCTATTTATATCATAAATTATATAAATTTTTTTAAAAGATAAATCTTATTTTATTAATTTTACATTTTTTTTAAAATAAATTCCATTATATTTTAATACTCATATGTCAAAAAAGTGAAAAAAAAAGAAAAGATGCCATAGATTTGAAGGCAGAAGACACACTGACACAGACGTCGATCTTTCGAACTCTCCGCCCTCACCGCCGTCGGTTCTCCTCCGGTTCCGGTGACGTTGTCATGGTGAAGCCAAAGACTCTCCTCCCCATCTGCCTCCTCTTCCTCTCCACCACCCTTCTTCTCTGCTTCCTCCTCCGCTCACCGCCGAGTAAAAGTTCCTTCACCACTGTCGCCGCCAGCAGCACCACCACCACCGCACCCTCCCATCTCGTCTTCGGCATTGCCGCCGCCTCCAAATCCTTCCGTTACCGCCACCACTACCTCACCCTATGGACGTCGGCGTCGAAAGGCGACGACGCCGACGTCCGAGACACTCTCCACGGCTTCGTATTCCTCGACTCCTTCCCACAGTATCCCTTCCCCAACGCCTCCCTCCCCTTCCGCCTCCTCCTCTCCTCCGACTCATCCCGCCTCCCATTCACCCACCCACGCGGCTTCCCGTCCGCAGTCCGAGTCTCCAGGATCATCAAGGACCTCGTGTCCGTCGTCACTGCAGGCATCCCCTCCGCCAGGTGGCTCGTCCTCGGTGACGACGACACCGTGTTCTTCCCGGACAATCTCGCCGCCGTGCTCGGGAAGTACGACTGGAGGGAATGGTGGTATATCGGGGGGAGCTCGGAGATGGTGGAGCAGAACGCGCTGTACTCTTTCGACATGGCGTTTGGTGGCGGTGGGTTCGCCGTGAGCATTCCGCTGGCCAGGGCGGTGGCGGAGGTGATGGACGGTTGCCTCCGGAGGTACGGGCATCTATACGGGAGTGACGAGAGGGTTTTCGCTTGTGTCAGTGAGCTGGGTGTTGGGATGACACGCGAACGCGGCTTTCATCAGGTAATCTTCTATTGTCGTCGCCATCGCAGGCAGCTATTGTGTCGACGTTATCAGTGGTTTGAATTAGGGTTTTGGTTTCGGCGTCGACCTGCTCAGCGGGCAGGAATGTGCGTCATATGGTTTTACAAAAGCTTGATTCCCAAGTCGGGCATTTAGTCTAGTGGTATGATTCTCGCTTTGGGTGCGAGAGGTCCCGAGTTCGATTCTCGGAATGCCCCTTCTTTTTAATTCGAAGTTTCAGGAGTTTTTTTTTTAATGTTGGGTTTTTATATATATATCAGAGAACACTCAATCGTGTACGCATGAGTAAATTAAAGTCGAGATATAAAAGTTGTCCGTGGGTATAAACGATTCAAAGTTAACATGCTGATGTTGAAAACATCAGAAGTTGCAGGAGTTGAATTAGCAGATTAGTATATTTTGCTTTTAAGAATCACTGTGTTAGTTCTCTTCATCCACCTATTACGGTGAGGCGCTGACTATATCACATTTTTCCACATCTTAGGTTGATCTGCGTGGGAATATTTTTGGATTTCTATCTGCACATCCATTAGCACCTTTGTTATCCCTTCATCATTTGGATCATGTGGAGCCCATTTTCCCTGGTGTTAGCCGAATGGATGCCTTGAAGCGTTTGTTTCAAGCCGCAAAAGTTGATCAAGGTAGAATTCTACAGCAAGCAGTTTGTTACGACCATCAGAAGTCATGGACTTTGTCTGTTTCCTGGGGTTATTCTGTTCAAGCCTTTGAAGGTAACGAGCTTCTCTTGGATCTTCTTGCTCCGAAGAGAACATTCAAGCCGTGGCGGAGAAAAAGGAGCAACAATCCAGATCCATACATGTTTGTGACCCGGGAATTTCCTAAAGACCCTTGTAAGCAACCGACCATGTACTACTTTGATGGTGTCCATCTGCATAGGGATGGGATTTGGAGCATTTACAATAGACATGGCACCACTAATTGCTCGTCAAGCAACACTTCCCTGCAGAATCTGAAACAGATAAAGGTTCTGTCACAGAAGCTTGACCTTCGTAGGGAACAGGTAATATAATGAGATCTCTTTGATGTCTGGATTCTCTCAACACCATTGTCCCTTTAGCATGACACATAGGATGACACACTTTCTTCTTCTTCTGTACATCTTGTTCTTCAGAAGCATGCTCCACGACGACATTGTTGTGATACTTCACGTTCTATGTCGACCAATGATGAAACACTGGTGATAAATGTAAGAAAATGCAAAGGCATGGAGCTAATCGCGATGCACATCTAGCAGGAAGTTGGCATTCTTCTGAATGCCAGACTTGTGCAATTCACTAGCTCATGTGTTGCCTTTGGGAGGTTAGTTGGAATTGTTGTTGTCTCACCCAATCTATGTACAGTTGCTTTCTTGTATGCATATTATCTCTTGGATTTCATCCACCTTTAGCAGTGATCTAGTGAGGAGTAGGGTATTGTTATTGTTTATCTTAACCTATATTCAACTTGTGGCCTTTTGCAATCAAAGGAAATCTTAACCCAATTTGGATTTATCACAAACTGATTTATGCTTCCGCCGCCTTTACTCTTGCACCACGGTTTTGTTCATTCGTTTATTGTCATGATCATGGCTTGGTCATCAAGTGGCACTCCTCATTTGTTACCTCTCAAATGCTCATCTCATTTATTTATTTATCTCTACAGCAAGGTTCCTTAGTGTGCCCTCCTTTTATGAAGTTGTTTGACTGAAGGATGAGGTCCCCTCCCCACTTCAATTTACTTTGATGAATTAGTGTCAGTGACAGTTGTTCTATCAGACAACTGTTACAAGAAATTATACAATAATTTCAACACAGTAAGGAAAAAATAGAATTCATGCCATATGATGTTTACTCAGCAGTCAGGAAGCAAAACTGTTAGCATTCCTGCCAACCCTACTTTGGTCTAGCGCTCACAAGCATCTACCATTAATCAACCAGGCAAGCAAGCCAAGAGGATTGTTTATTTCTGAAAGAAATAACTCATGCACAGGGAATATGAAGAAACAAGATAAGTACATGAATGTTTTTGATGAAACATTCACAAACAAAACAGGTGCAGGTCTCAACTCTTGCAAACGATGACAAAGCATGGAAGAAGAGCCCTTGAGTTCAGCAAGTAAAGCTCTTCGATGTGTGCATGGAAGCCGACTTTCCCGGCGAGTGAGTCAAAGCCCGAGTGTCCAACAAGCTGCTTGTGGTTCTCCAATGGTCGATGCACCCTCCCAGCCACAACCCTGCAGACCAGCAATGCTTTCCTAACCGAGGGGTTCTCCTCACATACCTCAATGGATTCAAAAGCTCTTCCACTGGTGGAGGTCGTGAGCACTCCAATTCCATCGCTTGGTTCCTCCTCCTTGGCAGAGAATCCATGCCACATGATTTGGCAAACACTGCATTTCTGGGAGGAGCAGAGATTCGAGGTGCCATTGCTGCCAAGTGAACAGGCTACGGTTGTACCATAGAATCTTAACAGCTCATTGCCATCAGCTAGGCAACGAGAATGCTTCTTGGAAAGCTTGGCAGCCTTTATTTTGACCATCTCTCGGTATTCTTCAAACCGTGCAAGTGTCCTTTGCGTGTTATGCACCTTGAGAACCCTTTCCATCCTCCCACAACTTGTTCTGCATATCATCTCCACGATTTTTCTAGAGGAATCACCTTCCACAAGCTCCGTTACTGCATGGCAAACATGAAGAAGCAATGAATGATCCACCATACAATACCGATCATCCAGTTTCAAAGAAAAAAGAAAGCAAATCGTTGGTCAAGGTACGCAGCTAATTTAAACCTCCATGAATTACACCAGCAAATAGGATGTTTGCAACTTCAAAGCATTGAGTTGCATACAATTCTTCTAAATGTTTATACTAATCATTTTCATTTTCACGATGACTTTTTTTTTTTCAATATACTTCTTTTATTATTCTAATTTAAAAAATCATTTACTTAAAATTACTCTTGAAATTGTTTTTACTTCAGAAGTAGTGAAGAAAAATAGATGTGGGCATAATAAGGATGGATAAACTAGGGTCTTAAGGCTATGAGATTTCTTCTGAGAAATTCAAATTGACTGCAAGCAGTGGGAAACGAGAATACAGATTACAGGGCATGGAGGATATAGTTGTAATGCGTAAAAAGGGCACAGAAAAGTTAAGACATCTTTTTTTTTCTTCTTATTTTCAATTTCCAGAAGTATTTTTATTTTTATAATGATATTTTAAAAATTTTAATTTACTCTTTTTATTGTCATTTTTAAAATAAAAAAAAATTATTTACTTAAAAATCATTTTTATCTGAGGATTAGATTCTTGCCGATATTTATTAGTACATAAACAATGAAAACACTGTGTTTGTAGTCTTTTTCTTTGAGATGACTGTTCGTGAATGATTGCTGTACCACTAAATAACAACATCATTCACTGTTTAAGAATGTGAAGTTGCAGACACCTTAACTGAAATTTAAAAAATGTCATTTTGCACGAAATGAATGAAGAAAGGCGAACGGTATTGAATGAAAGAGGGGGCTTTCTCTTTCGAAAAGGCAAGATGAACCCTTACTCGTTATCTGATCTCGTACGCGTGAGATTAGAAGATCATCATATGAGCAGCACAAAGAAAGGCTCGAAGGCTGTAGTAGTTTCATCGACGAATAAAGTTGAAATTTTTATATCATACCGCACCGAAATCAAAACCAGAGCAGAAAGATGGATAGACAGTAGAACCCAAAAGCCTTACCAGCATGCCTGGAGAGGTGATGCGCTTCCACAGCTTCCCACCTCCCAAACCTCTCCCCACACTTGTGGCAGCTCACGGAGGCATTGGAATGGGAAGGGACGCGAGGAATCCCAACCCCACCAAAACCACCCTCTCCGAATACCGCACTGCGAAGTGTGGACCCTGTGAACGAGCGACGCTCCTTACCGGCGGCAGGGGTACCGATGACGGTTCTTCTCAAGGACAGGTTGTACCGCAGCGTATGTCTTCCTCCAGGCGCAAGGGTACCCACATATGTGGTGGAGCACGGCCCCTCACCTCCACCATCATGGCATCCTCCGAACCCCTTGATCTTCAGCTCGCATTTGGGGTTGCTGAGTATCACATCGTGGGTAATTGGGTTGAGGATCTCGCTGCTCCCAATGGACATTGGACTGCAACTTGGTGGCCTGTTGAGGTGCCTTTTGCTCCCGTGGATCACGTCCTTGAGGTTGGCTATGGATCTAGAGCACCCTGACCTGCCTACCTTCCTGCTGAAGATGCTACCAAGATTCCCCTTTGATTTTGGGTCATAAACTTCTGATGGCTCCGACTTGCAATGGAGCGACTTCTTAAAAGCAAAGCAGACTGTTGGCATCTTCTTCTTCTTCTCTACCTATCCCTCCCTATTCTTCCTCTTCTTCTTCTCTACTCTGCTGTTGATTTTTGTAGAGCTCTAATAGTTAACTTCACCCCTTCAATTGCCATCGTTGTTCCTGCCCACCTTACAGTCAAAGATGTATTTACCATTTTCAAGAAAGAGATCTCCACCTAAACAAGCACAAACCCAAATCACTCGACGCCTTACAGGCCTCCCTTCTCCTCTCATGGGAACCCCCAACAGCTGTTAACTTTAAAACTCAAGTCCCTCTCCCCTTGCAAACAAGTGACGACGACCCAAACCTCATAATGCACTGACCAAGAGGATTTTACCTACTGTGAAATCCAGCAACAAATCATGAAGGGGCTCCTGGATGCATTATGGCAGAGAAAGTGACAACTGAGAGCAATGGTCCATCAATCCAATTCATATTAATAACCAAAAACCAAATAGTAGGGTCTACAACAGTACGTGATACAAGCTAGGTGACAAATTCATTTGCATTGGCACAGTATCGATCATTCAATGCTTCCCAAATTTGTTGGGTGCATACACCCATCTTACACCAACCTTGCATTGATCCTTCATCGTCCCATGAACCCATCTTGCATCTGCAGCATTTTATTGCTATGCTCAAGCACAGTTACTCGATGTAGAAGGACGAGGGAAAATGTGATATGGAAGGATTTGAATTCCCTTGAACGATCGTGCACAATATCAAATTTATAGGTTGCTGATAAGCAGGTGAAGGTAAAAGCTTATGCAGAAAAAAGAAAGGAAAAAACAGTTGTTTAAGGTAAATGCAAACATCACAAGGGTCGTAACGAACTTGAAATCCCACGTCGGTAAAATGAAAACACGGCCAGCAAGGAGTGGGATATAAATCGCTGCCCACAACAATTATTGTGACAGTTGTGGGAACGCGTTCGTGTGACCCTCGTCCAACTCAAAATGAAAGTTCTGTTGTCTACCGTGTATTACGGTGTATTAAATTACTTGTCTACGGTTCGTTACGCTTATATATGAATTATGAGTTTCATGTTTTTTTAAGAAATTATAATATTTTTAAAAAATATTATAATATAATAAATAATGAATAAAAAATATTTATTATATTAACGTGATGATATTTTTTTAGAGTTTTATGGTTTTTTAAGAATTGTTAAATGATATTGTAATGTATTATGAAAAATATAAATATCTGTAAATAAAATCAGAAGAGTTATTAAAAAAAAATCATATTACGAAATATTATTAAAATATTATAATAAATATAAAAAATAAAATTAATAAACAAACGTCCAAAAATAGATGATTTCCCACCCAATTCGTGCATTCGTACGAACCTCGTCTCGAGAAGCTTTTTTCCATTGGAGCCGAAAGGGGGCGAAGGGGAGGAGGCGGGGGGAATCTTCTTCGACAAGGGTGAAAAAATATCATCGACAAATGGTCTAATGTTGTAGGATTCCCATCTGGTGTGTTTGTGAATGCCTGCAACAGCATCGAATGGTGTAAAGTTGTTGGAGGTGATGAGGGGAGGAGTACGACGATGACGATCATGGCGATGGCGATGGTTGTGGATTTGAGGCCGAGGTGGCCCTTTGGGTTCGTGGCAGTTTGGTGCTTCACAGCCTTGTTGTTCGAGTGTGCTTCCTCTGCAAGGGATTTCCTTAGGTCCAAGGAGATCGTTGTAAGTTCTCTTTTGTTCTCTTTTTGTTGACATTATGTCATATCTGATGTATTTAATGTGAAAAAGGTTTCTTTTTTCCTCGTTGTGTTTGAGAAAAAAGGGAGATGTGATTTTCTGGTGTCATTATCGAGAATTTTCACCCAAAAAGAAAAATGTTGGGTTCGATGGCCATATGGACGCATGAGAACCAGGGGAGGAGGGATGGGCAACGGACAGAGCGAAGAAAAGCTGTGTTGTGTACACAAGAGATGACAATGGAGGGGGAGGCGGCCAAGGCGTTTCATACGCAAAGGGGGTGGAGGAGGATGAAGGGGCAACGACGACGGAGTTTTGTGCATTGGGCATTGTTTGGTCATTTTTGCTACCATCAACGATAATTTGTCAATAAAAAGGGATTACAAGATAATGCTTGACAAATCAAATTACCATTTGTAATGTTTTGTTCTTCACGGAGCTAGCACCAAAATTATCATGGCAGTTCTTATTAAGGGAACTCATGTACATACAATGCCTTTTTTTGGCATTAGAATCGAAAGAGATAAGAGTTTCAACAAGTTATTCTTGTCACATGAGAAGTACATTGAGAAAATACTTTAAAGATTTAACATAGATGATGCAAAGCCAGTTAATTCTCCTCTTGCAGTTCAGTTCAAGTTAAGAAAGAAGCAGTGTTTTTCTACATACGAGAAGAAAAGAGAAATAGAGAATGTTCCATATGCCTTAACTGTTGGAAACCTTATGTATGTTATGATATGTATCAGACCTGATATTGCCCATGTGGTTAGTACAGTAAGTAGATTTCTTTCAAATCTTGGAAAATAACATTAAGAGACAGTAAAGTGGATCATGAAATACCTACGAGGTACTTCAGATTTGAAAATTTGTTTTAGTAATGGAGAACTAACATTGATTGATTATACTGATTTAGATATGGTAAGAGATGTAGATAACTCAAAATCCACATCTAGGTATTTATTTACCTATGCAGGAGGAGTTGTTTCATGACAATCTAGATTACAAAAGTATGTTACATTGTCTACAATAGATGTTGAATTTATTATAGTCATAAAAGCCTGCAAAGAGATGATATAGTTGAAGAGAATGTTTGGAAAACTTGAGATTGTATAAGACAAATTTGTACTATTAGGTGACAATCAAAGTGCAATCTACTTAAGTAAGAATTTGTCATTTCACTCAAGTCAAAACATATCAAAGTTCGATACTATTGAATTCAAAATACAGTGAATTCAAAGGAACTTGTGTTTGAAAAAGTTTACATAAATGACAATAGAGCTGATATGTTGACTAAATTACTAACAAGAGACAAGTTAAATACTTGCAACCAAATTGCAAGATTGTTGACCACCTCCATGTAGTCGGGAGGGAGAGGTTATTTGATTTTCCTCTACAAGGAAGATAGCCCAATTATGATATTTCATCATCTTATAAGGACTTTGGTACAATTTACCTACAAAATCTTATTAAGACTTGAGAGGGAGAAAAGAAAAAGAGAACATCACTTTTTCACGAAAGAGAGTGACAACTAAAATTCGTCTACTTTTTTTTTCTGCTATACCACTTTGATCATAGGGCCAATCGAAGGAGTATTTGTGGTCGAATCAAGATGAGATTTTAACGGAAAGGTTGTGGCTTGATATTCTTCAGATCAGACGGTTGGATCAAAGATCAAAGTAGTAAAGAGTCAGATTCGAAAGAGGTTTCAGAAGAGTTCTGTTTGTGCAGTTCTACAGTACACACTTTTGGTAGAAGGTCATTTTGATAGGTGAAATGAAGTCCGTTTTAGCTAGAATTTTTTCAGTAATTCAGGGATTTGTGGATCTTCATTAATACCAAGTCTTGTGATTTTAGGAGTTGTGTGAAGATAACAGAAATTCTTGAAACGTGACAGCCGAATTGGGTATTTGTGTATCTCTTGTTTATGTTGGATTTTGTCGTTGGTATTTTATAACAGTGAATGTGTGATTCTTCTAGTTAATTACTAGAGAAGATCTTGTTTACTTATCATTTGATTGTAGTGAAAGATTTAAGGGTGGATCGATAGATCCTGTGGTTTTTCTTCTTTAAAGGGAAAGTTTTCTATGTAAAAATTTGATATTATTTTGCTTGTTGCTTGTTTTCTATGTAGAAGTTACTTGTTGGACCCAAATTTTCCAAAATTTTTACTATTCCAACATGAAATATTCAAATTTAGAACTAATTGTGAAAAATTCTATAGAGGTTTTTTGAATTTCTAAGTTTCGTTTAGTTTTAGTTTCTTTTTCACTTTTAAAATTATTATCAACGTTATTATTATTATATAAATTTTAACATATAAATTTTTATCACTAAAATTATTATATAATTTTAACTTCATTTATGAAATTAACTTTAGTTTCAATTCTTTCTAATTTCTGGAACTAAAAAAAATTATCCCTCAAAGTACTTGTAGAAAATTCCATGGAAATTTTTTAACTACTAAAGTGAAATCTCAAATTTAAAGGTTTAAAATTTATTGATCTTTCATGTTAATTTCAGGTCTGACCAGATTTTTTTTCCAGGTTGATTGTAAAATTTTCAATTTGACTGTTTGCTTTTGCTGTTGTTACTATATTTTTCCTTGAAGACTATTTTATAATAAACATAAAAATTTCAAATCAGCTTTACCACCATCTTAATTATCACCTGTAAAAACTAAAAAGGTCCCAAGGAAAAAGCATCTTAACCCCTAATTTCAAAAAATTAAAAAAACGTAAGTTTGTAAAGTAACGACGTACTGATTAGCGTAAAAAAAACCACATGCTTTTGATCTCTTGAGTGGTATTTAATTAAAGGTATGATATCGTACCATATCAATGAAAATCAATCATTTTTATTTATAACCGGTATCACAAACAGCGGTCAATACAACTTTTAATAAACTCCATGGAGTTTTGGATTTAAATCTTCGTTAACACAAACAATTGACGATTTTGTTTAAACTTTGTTTATTTCAATTCTATTTAATTTCGTGTAACTACAGCTAAAACATGTAAAAGTTTAGGTAAAATTAACATTACAACAGACAAAAAGACAAACAAACATAACTTTAAACCATGCATTTTTTCTGTGGATACTCTCTGAACAAAATGCTAATCCTTACGGCCTCCACGAACACACCTAACAAAATTGGAGCAATACAAGTGTACAATTTAAAATTTACAATTAACCATCGGCACTTACACAAGAATGGTTAGAATCGTTAACCACCCACAAAGGCAATCTTTGATTACCACAAAAACGCAATTCTTAAGACATTGATCAGCATTTTGGAAAATTTCTCCTGCATCTGCGACACAAGTCAGCATTCCGTAACGTTACTCGACTCAACTCAACTCAACTTCGCCGGGAAATGCACACTGACGGAATGGACTGTGATTTCAAACTTGTTTGCGGCGGAACAATAATCACGCTAAAGTTTTATGGTTTTGGGCCTATGGATTTAGAATATTAGAAGACGGGAAGAATCTACCACATTAAACACATCTATCGGATGAGCACAAAAACAAGTACAGGAGCGAAATCACCAGCCATTCACAACCACCTAACTCCGATCGATTTGAGGGACACTAATTTAACACTACAACAACGGAAACAGCGGCTAATCGTCGGCTTCGCCCGAGCCCCCCTTTCCGGAGCCGCCGACCTTTTTCGGGAGGAGAAGATTGTGAATGTTAGGCATCACCCCGCCGTTGGCGATCGTCACGGAACCGAGCAACCTCGACAATTCCTCGTCGTTCCGCACGGCGAGCTGGATATGCCTCGGAACGATCCTCGTCTTCTTGTTATCCCGGGCTGCATTACCGGCCAATTCAAGGACCTAAAACACACCAACATCGATCGCATCAGAACCTAATTAGGGGGCAAAAATTCGGAAAACCGACTGTAAAAGACGGGAGAAACGAAGGAAAAGGCGTTGCAGGATTTTCTACGATTTCAGGTGTCGGCCTTTACCTCGGCAGCGAGATACTCGAGAACGGCAGCAAGGTAGACAGGTGCTCCAGCTCCGACGCGCTCTGCGTACTTGCCAGCCTTGAGGAAGCGAGCAATACGACCGACGGGGAACTGAAGGCCGGCCTTACTGCTCCGGGACGCGGCCTTCTTGGACGAGCCGGATCCCAAAATCTTCCCCCTGCCGGCCATAGAAAACGGAAGAGAATTGGCGAAGACGAAGAAGAAGAAAAACAAGGACGAGGAGGCAAAATCTGACGGGAAATCTTGCGGATTATTGCGAAGGCTGTGGTTATATAGATCGGTCGGTAGGCAAGTAGCCAATGGCGGACGAGCACACGGATTACCATTGTGGCCATTGGTTTGGTGTGGGACGGACGGTGGATCGTGTCACCTAGTGTGGGCGGTTGATCGTGAACTAACCGGTCGGACAGTAGATTGTGTTAGTTTTTTTTTTTGTTTTTTGTTACCGAAATTTTTTCAAAATCTCAATCTTAACGAAAATTTAAAATATATTTACTTTCGATCGATTAAATAATAATAATATTTTCTTTTAATTAATTACTGAAGAATTTTTTTAACTTGAATTTAAGTAAAAAATATTGTCCTTATCAAAGAATCCACTTGAAAAGTATTTTTAACTCTTATCGCACCTTAGTTAAAATATTCTCATGAATCCACATCATCAATATGCACAATTCAGCATCCATATGTGTGCTATATATATATATATATATATCTATATATATACGAGTGAGAGAGAGATCAACTAATAAGGTGATCTCTGATTTTTCTTTATTATCTAAAAGATTCTCAAGGATATTATTATCGAATAAATTATTTTTCTTTAAAATTATTATTTTAAGATAATTATATTACATACATAGAATTTTAAATTTAAAATAATAAACTTAATGAAAAACGTTTTATCGTTAAAATGTCGCCTTGGATATAATATGTAAAATTAGTTAAAAATGAATGGAGAGAAATTTATTTTTTAAGTAAAATTAAATTAGATAAAAATAAATTTAATATAAAAATATTTATATATACTTTAAAATTAAAAGAAATTAAAAATTCTCGTAGTAACGGACAAAGAAGCTCAAAATAGTTAAATTTCTTAAGATTTAAATTTCATAAGTGTAAATTTTATTTTTATTCTAATTAAAAAATAAATAATATCGATAAAAATAAATTTAATTTAATTATATCATATAAATAAGTAATTTATAAAAATTAATACACATATACAGAAATTATAATCCTAATTATTATCTAAGAAATGGTAAGAAAAAAAAAAAAAAGGGTCGGTCGGTCAATGTGTGAACAAGTGGCGGCTGAAAAGAAAACGCACACCACCACCAAAGAAGTAAAGCAGTGATTCTCCAGCGCCTGCAACGTCACCAAGACGAAGGGGAATATGTCCTCCTTTCCCAGATGCCAAGGCCGGCTCCTACAAAAGAAAGCGGCACTGCCCTCCCGCAGCCCACAGCAACGCCGGCCTCCGAATGGCGTCCAGGGTAAGACCCATCAGAATCCAGGCCTCCCACCGACGGTGCCGCAGGTGGAAGGTGCCACTCAGCGAAGAGATCTTCTCCAGGTTCGCCGCCCAAGACGGTGAGGAGGCGTTCAGGGAGGGTTGGCTGTTCAGCCCGAGGCTGTTCGGCAAGTTCTTCGACCCCGCCGACGCTTTTCCGCTCTGGGACTTCGACCGGGAGACGCTGCTGCCGGCGAGGGGGAAGGTCGACTGGGGCGAGGCCGAGGATGCGTACCTGCTCCGCGCCGACCTCCCAGGTGATCATCCAATCCACGGCAACGGGCAACGTAATTACATAATATCCTCCTCCACCACGAATGAAAAGTATGTCTAACGATCCGCCGCCGTGGGTTGGACAGGAGGGGGCAACGCAGCCCGGGAGGTGGAGATATGGGTGGACGACGGGAAGGTGATGGAGATCGGCAGACAGGTGAGAGAACCCACCGACAGCGAGGACTGGAGGACTGAGGCGTGGTGGGAGTACGGCCATGTGCGCAGGCTTGAGCTGCCCAACAACGTGGATTGGAGGAAGGCGGAGGCATCTGTCGAGGACGACGCCTTCCTCCGCATCAAACTTCCCAAGATCGTCGGATCCGGCCACGCCCTTCCCCAAGAAGCGTAACCCCTGGCACCGTACCAGTAATTAATCAACCATGCATACATATTTTCTCATGGATCATCCTTCTCTTCTAATTATATAGTTATATACACTCTCTCTCTCTCACACACACATATATATATATATCTGTAATATCCAACCATCATCATCCATGTAATTACATGATCTCCAAAGACATGTCACGGAGGTGTCACTTTTTTAAAATCATAATGCTTGCTTGCTTGCTTGCTTGCTTGCAAATTGCAGATTTTACTATTTTTATTCTGTACGTTTATGAATGAACAATCTTTAAAATTACGATAAACAGATATAAGCTTTTCGGTAGACATGAACCACTGTCAGGCTCGCGTCCCCACAAATTGTTATGACTCACATGCCCCTACTCCCACCTCCGACGTTGCCGGACTTCTCCGTGAATACATTAATTTGATTAGGGGCATTTTCGGAACCTTGCTTCGTTAGGGCCCAATGGCAAAAGAGTGAGGGAGGAGTCCGCGCAAGTCCTCCGCCGGCTGGCAAAATACATGCTTGTGTGTGTCTTCCACCACCGTCAAACGGCGGCAGCCCCCAACCTCAGTTTCCTCGGTCACATCGTCGTCCGCCGCCGGCGTAATTTGAGCGAGATGTGCTACATTGGGAAGGCAACGAAGATCTTCATCCTGGCGGTGACCGCTGTTGCGATGGCGGCTCTCATCCTCGCCTTCTCCCTCTTCCGCCACCGCCCCCATAAGGCACACACGTGCGTCGACGGCAGCACCTGTGCCGCCGGAACGCCCAATCCCGCCTCCGAAATCCCCGTTCCGGGCGCCAGCATCAATTCCATTCCCCCTTCCTCCTCCTCCAACACCGGTCTCACAACCACCAATTCTTCCACGCCGCAACAACCGAACCCGGCAGATTCCACCGGCACCGCCAATTCTCCGCCGCCACCGCCGCTGCCTCAGTTCGTCAGCCCGCCGACCCCCGTGGCTGTGGCACCCAACTTCTTGCCACCCCCGCCCCCGGCGCTGCCCATCGCGCCTCCCCCCGGTGGGCTTCCCAGTGGTGATTCCGTGGCCCAGGGGCCGTTCCAGTCACCGTAGTTTAGATTTGAAGCCCATTTTTGTACAGATTCTTGTGAAGTATGGGTATGGGCCTTCTTTACTCGTCTTGGGCCCAATGCTTTGTTTTTCAACTTGGTCTGGACCCTCCATTGTCGACATCACAATTTCTGCTCTCTCTTGTGTCTGTCTGTTCTGGCATTTTTAAATTTATCTGAGAATTTAAATTTTACGGATAATTTCACGATACAATTCCGTAAGGAAATGGGATAATTTTTTGCATCTACGTCATCACATCGCGTGTATCTCAGGGTCTTCGTTTTTAAAAACGTTGTGAAGGGAAGATTAAAAAAATGTCACAGGCAAAGAATGCGAAATACAGAAGGATTGCTCGTTAATCTTATTTTCTTACTTTAATAGCAGAAAAAATAATTTTTAGATAAATAATTTTAAAATAAAAATAAATAAATTTAAAAATATAAATACCATCTTAAGGAAAGTGAAGATCAACACCCTTAAAAAAAAAACATAATCTAGATGAACGGTTGAGATGAAAAGTGGGAACATGGTAACAATTCGACACGACTCAACACGCATGATAGACACGCGACAGCAGCCGAATCCCTAGAATTCGATCGTGCGAGGCGCGGAGGATACCGGGATGGGGTCGCCGGAGAACCCCAACTGGCTACTAGATTGCGCCCTGATCGATGAAATCCCCGTTTCTGCTGGAGATTTCGTCGCGTCTGGGAGCAGTGGGTTCTATTGGCAGGGGCAACAGGGGCTAAGCGGGTCTCCCTGTCCCAGGTTGGGTGTTTTCCATGCTTCTGGAAACCTCTCTTGTTGTTTGCTGTCCTTGTTCTAATTTCGCTGCCTATTGCTGGCGTGTTTTTTTTTTGATGGGAAAGGTCGGTTTCCTCGTTGCGCAAAATTTTTGGAATCGGAAATTGGTGGTTGTTTCGTTATGTTTGGAACATGCGTGGTTCTTCGGATTTTGGAGGAATGGAAATGGGATTTTGATTAGGTCTGGCAGTGGTTTCCCCTTACTGCTCCTGGTTTCGGGTGCGATTAGCAAAAGCTGTTTTTTTTATGTTAAAGAACATTTGGGGATGCTGATATTGTAGACAAGGCTGAGAAAATAATTTCTTGCTTTCATATAGAAGCCCTGTTCGGTTATGTAAACCTTACTCGAAACTACTCGTTCGTATATTTTATTCTAGCATTTTGTTTTGGTAGAGGCAGTATTTTACACAGGTGTAACCAGTATTTTGCGGGATAAACATACAAAAAACGGCGTGCGAATTCTCAATATCTGTCTCCTTTCAGTTTTAAATCTAGATGGAGTTATGAAATCCATAAGATGGAAGAAAAAGGTTTATCAACCTCGATAGGGAGATTTTTTTTCAATATCAGATTGGAAGTGAAAAAGATATTTGAAAGAGGTCTTTATTTCTACTTATTCATGAATTATAAACCAAACTATGCACAAGCATGCATGAATGCAAATGAATGATGAAGAAATGCCTATAATGTTCATATACGCACAATTTGTTTTTGCCATCTGGGGCTTCAAAGGTTCACACGGTAATCTTTATTTGTGGCATTCATTTCAGTTGTCTTAATTTTCAGTAGATTGCGTTGGTGTTTTTGGAATTCAAACAAAGAATACAACTTGCCCAGATTGAGCAACCATACATTGTGAACTTTTATTTATGCAGCTTATACAGTGCTATTATCGAAAAAATATTTCATGCTGCCAAAGGCTTCATATTTGCAATTTCAGAGTGGAACAACATATAACCAAAAGAGCTTTTTTTTCACTTCTACAAGAATAGATGGGGATGTTTAGCTGTATCATTCAACACCAGCATGGTTCTTGTTAATAATATACTGCGATTTAGCCTTTTTTTTTGCAAATCCCAGCATAAACATTTCTTTATATCTTATCTGTTGTTATATAACTTGTTTACTGTAGTGGGTTTTTATATAACTAATCTGTTGGATTTCAGCATGGAAGTGAATGAACTTGGGGATGTGAATGGAGTTGCAGAATCGGGTACAAAGAAGAGGTGTTTATCCTTTGGTTATCATTGTTAGTTTTCTCTCAATCTGATTGGTCTGTTTCTCTGACAAATTTATTACCTTTATAGAGCGAGGCAAGATTCTTGCAATGTTCCTGGCTCCAAGGCATGCAGGGAGAAAATGAGAAGAGACAGGCTGAATGACAAGTATTGTCTGCTCTTTTCTTTTTTCCAAGCCTTTTCTCTCCCTGTTTCTGTCTGCATGTAAAATGAAAGGTTAACATCTTTTCAAAAGCATTTCTGAGTTTTTCTTGGCCATACTTGCAAGATTCATGGAGTTGGGTACCGTCTTGGAACCGGGGAAGCCACCAAAGATGGACAAAAATGCTATCTTGAGTGATGGGGTACGCATGGTAACTCAATTAAGAAGTGAAGTGCAAAAGCTGAAAGATTCAAATGAAAGTTTGCAGGAAAAGATCAATGAACTGAAGGTATAATAGCTGTTCTTGTAAATCTTCTTGAAACCCGTCTTTTAAGTTAAACTTCTCAATACTTGTCATTTTTATATTATATTCTCTCTTTTTCCTTGTTTCGCCTTTGTACTTCTCTTCTTCGTCGTGTGTCATGTTAGAAGGTGGTCTTATGGAAGGTCAAAGAGTCCCACACCCCACGCATTGGTTACATTAGAAGCCTGTGTGGGTTGATATGGATATAAAAGACTCTCCCTTGGACGGCCAACATTTGGGGCGGGCTCTGTGTTGTTTACACATTTCATTTTACCTGTCGCCAAATTCATGAATATCCAACATTTGCTTCACTTCCTGCTTTTGTCTACCACCATTGCAGTCGGAGAAAAATGAACTTCGTGATGAGAAGCAGCGGCTTAAGGCAGAAAAAGAGGCTTTAGAACAGCAAGTCAAAGCGATGAGCATGGCTCCAAGCTTTTTGCCTCATCCTCCAATCATGCCAAATCCTTTCATGGCCCCAGCTCAAGCGGCAGGTGGCAAGTTGATGATGCCCTACGTCGGTTACCCCGGATTCATGTATCCGTTCCAGGCACCCGCGAATGCTGAGGACAAGAATGAACTCCCACCTGCCGCTTAAGCTGAAAGCAATACTTTTTTCACTAGGTGAATGGCTTGTATTATTAATTTTGTGAATTAAGCTGCCCATGAAAGCCTACACCGGGCCTATTGTTTGTCATGGTAACCGTTGACCAAACACACCGAGGTTGGATCTCCGTATGTGAAGATCATACAATATGTTAATAAAAGGAAGGTAAGGGGCATCACAAGAGCAAGTGAAGTGCTGCCGTAGGGATGTTTTCTGCACCCGACTTTTGATCTTCCGGCGGCGAGAATGCCACGCCTTTGCCCTGAGGTACCATTTCATCGAAACGTACTTGTACAAGATGGTGAGGCTCGGCCCTGCTTACAACGCGGGGCTTGTATCGTTGATCATTGTCGTTGCTAAGACCGAGGTGATTGATATGTTATTATAATAAATGCAATGAGTTGGGAAAGGAGGTGCGTTTTGACCAAGGCGTTCATGCTCTCTGGTTGGCTAAGCGTACGAACATCTATGGCCCAGACGATGGTCCACTCGGCTTGATTTGATCGTTGTGTTTCGGTCGTACATGATCGATCCGATGGTCGCTAAAATTTTCGTTTTAAAAATCGATCCAGTCGCAGACGTTTAGTCAGCGATTCGTAGACCATGATTTTGATAGATCACAAGTGACTCGACTCAAAGCTGTTAACCCATGGTGGAAGCCATAAAATATATCCATCATTTCATATCAAACTCTAGAATAATTATGATTATTCAAGAATTGTTATTATTGGTTCAAAAAAAGGAATTATTATTATTATCATAGTACGATGAATGCAATTAATGGCTTACATATGGCTCTGTCAACTGGAACAAAACCGTCTAAACACGGTCTGATCGATAATAGTAAAAATGGTAATCGCGAAGATACATAGAATGGTGGATGTGTCATATAGCATATATATATAGTTAAATTATACAGCCAAGGCCAGCAAGGTACCAAGACCAAGTCCGGCGACGGCAACCTTCGCTCTCACGCCAGTGGAAGATTGCGGCGGGGGGGCGGAGCCACCGCCGGCGCCAGCGGGCCCCTGTGCAACCGGAGGTGGTGGTGGCAGCAGGACGGAGGAGGGGGTTGGTGGGGCGGAGGCTGTGGGAGTTGTGGTGGTGGGAGGTGGAGGTGGGGTGGAGGTGGGGGTGGGCGGTGTTGCCGCCGTCGCGGCCTGCACGTTCACCTGGAGCTTCATTCCTAAGTCGCAGTGGTTGGTAATGCCGCAGATGAAGTATCTGGTGCCGGTGGACGTGAGAGGGACGGTGTCGTCGCCCGTCGTCCATGTTTGGATGGCCGAATCTCCGATGCAGGAGTCGTAGTCGTTCTTCGACACCTCCAACACGTCATGCTGCCCCGATGTGTACCGGAAAACTGCAGTGCACTTCCGTCGATCATTTCTTTTTTTCTTGCTCGCTTAATTCAGTTCACATGAAAGAATGTATATATATTCATCGACTACTGATAATTAATTGAATCGATCAATTACCCAAGTTGTCTCCAACTCTGAACGTCTGCGACGCGGCCCATGTCTGGTAGTCGGTGCTAAGATCCCACTGTCCGTTGGGAGCTCCGACGGTGATGTTGGCGGCGACGGCGGCGTCGAAGAGGCCAACGGCGGCGACCGCAAGGGCGAGGAGTACTGCAGCTGGTGCTGACATGTTGAGATCGGTGGTAGGGGCCAGAGATGGAGTGGTGGTGGGTTTGCCGTTTGCGGGCGTCGCGTTGTTTATATAGAGAGCGAGGGCCGGAGCAATCAGCAACGAGATGGAATCGATGGATGCGTTAAGCTGGAAGAAGTCATCGGATCGGAAAAACTGTCGTGGCGACCATTCATGTTTCACATCACACCACCAGTCCATCTTCTCGTCTTCCATGCCTCTCGATATTTTTTATGTGAATCTGTGCCAACGCGTTTGTATTAGGTGAATCGTTGGTCAATACTAGAAATTCATATTAAACGGTAACCGTATGATTAATTATATACATCTGTCGAAGATGTTATTTACAGTACAGTATAGATCGAAATAAAATAGATGGAGCCAAGCAAATGCCTGTGACAGATTAATTGCAAGATATTCTTCAGATCGAAAAGAAAATTTTATTCGAACCGTACGTACGACCATTACCAGCTGGCTTTTGTAAGTAGTTCGAAAGTTGATGTTTAGAATTGTAAAGTATATATACATATAGATATATGTAGAATGCTGGTGGCAGTGTGGTGTCGGTGTTAATTAATTTTATTATGTAATGCTAGCTACCATCAAAGTCAAAGGTGATATGCTGTGGAAGGCACCGGAACGGACGACGGCGACCGACTCGTCTGCATTTTTCCGGTGAAGTGGGTGAGCCGGCCTTCGACGACTCTCGACCCAGTCGCATTCACATCCATGGTCTCTCCATCACGTGCCTCCCTCGTGACAACTTGCAGACTCGAGACTCAACATGATGTGTCTCGTCTGAGGTTACGTTCAAGCAGAAGTTTTTACAAACTCCGAAAGCAGCGAAAATAAGTTTTCTTAATTTCTTATATCGTATCATTCTTTTTAGTTAAATAATAAAATAATATTAAAAAGATGCATCATCGTTATGTTGTGGTCTTTTAATATAATTAAATGTCATTAGGCGTAATTTTTAATTTAAATAGGAGTCACATAAATTGAAACCTAAATCTTAAATAAGGTAAAAATATTATTGGTTTTTTGAAATTAAAATGCATTAACAACAAAGAGTTTTATTAAGTTACGATCTAATTCAACGATTATAAAAATCTCTTCAGATTTTAAGTTTAGTCTCGAGTCCCGTTGGAGGTTAGAATTCAACTGATTTCATCTGTAACGTTGACCTTACACAGTTACTACATCCAGCTTCTTCTTTTTCTTACAAAATGCATTATAAATGGAATACAATTCATATTTTAGATTTCGTTTAATGATAAAATTTGTAAAAAATATATATTTTTTCTTTTTCTCACTTTTAATTTTTAAATTTTTTATTTATTTTCACGATAACATTCATTCACCTTTTTCAACCTATTCTTTTCATGGTTAAAATTATTCTTATTTTCACGGTCAAAACGAGAGAATATAAACATGGGTAAACGATGCAGTTTAGGCTTTTTGATCTGCTCCGGTAACATTAGAAGCGAGATGTCGAATGAAATTGAGGGATCTGGCGACCGGCGATTTGGCCGCCATCACATCGTACAGCACCGTCTCGACGTCCCCCATCTCCGGCCGCCTCTTGAAATTCGACACCACCTTCAGACCCGACTTGCCGCCGCCATCCTCCTCCTCCACGAAGACTACCCAGTCGTCGTCACCACCACCATCTTCCACGCACCTGAACACCACCCCCTTCCTCCTACTCAGAATTCCCCTCGCCTCCAGCCCCAAGAAGGAGTATACCACTTGGAAGGAGCCGGCGAAGCTCCCTAGCTCCTCCCCAAACCCACCCTCCTCCTCGAACGCCCACTTGGGATTGAACAGAACCACCGGCTTGCCGTACGCCACCTTGTCCTCGCAAATCCTTCTCATCTCCTCCAGCGACGACCGCTCCGGTGTCGCGAACACTACCACGTCCGCAGAATCCAGATCGGCGCCGCTGATGGAACCCAAGTCCGCGTTGACGACCGGGTTGCGCGATCCACCGGAACTTCCGGCGAACACCTGGAGGGCAGACTGCTTCGCCGCGGCATCGGGCCACAGCAACACAATGCAACAGGGCCTCGCGCCTTTCGTCGCAATGGGTAGGTCGGAAAACACGTCGAGAACAAGCTGAGATTGGGAATCCGGCGAATCGTCGACGACTGGTATCTCGACTCGCAGCCTGGTGTGTCTCCGCTTCCTCAGCTTCTTCTGCCTTGGGAGGAGGGCGAGCGGGTTGTTGAGGGGCCTTTGTAAGGTCGACGAGAGGCAGCTTTTCGCCTGGCGGATGGCTTCCTCCCTTGACAGAGGTGGTGTGAAGCGGGGGTGTGAAGGAGGAGAAGGCGGTGGAGTCGGAGAGAAACATTTGAAAGTTGTTGAGATGTGGTGGATGGGATAGGTGAGGTGGGGGTATTTGGAAGGGCGGCGGACGGAAGAGAGGCGGAGAGGTTGGTGAAAAGGGACTGCTGCTGCTGCTACTGCCGCTGCCGCCGGCGGCGGTGGATTGCAGAGGTGGGAAGCCATTGCCTGGTTTCGCTCAACTGCGGCCGAAGGAGACGACAACAGGGTGTGGATAAGATCTCGACAGTCCAAAGAACAAGATTGCTTTTTTAGTTTTTTATCGAAAAAAAGAGAAAAAAATCCATTAATTGTTGAGCTTATCGGTTGATTGTTGAGGATGTTGATTTGCAAAATAGTATATTGGATCGTTGATTGGGAGAGATTGACGTTTGATATTTAAGTTTAAATTTTAACAATTTATGCATTTACGTTTTTACTTTATATAAAATTTTGATAACGACAATTTTTTTTTTTTTTTAAATATTATAATGAAATTAAAAGTGTTTATAGAAATTGAAAATAAAGTAAGTGACGATACCTAAGATTTATTACTTATAAATTTTTTTTCATGTTATTATCATCACATCAAACAAACTCAATTCTTAATAATAGACTATCGTTTAGGTCTTCAGTTGTGTTTATTTACGATTGTAAACTTGTAATTTTAATTTTTTTGTTAACATTATTTATTAACTTTAATCGTAAACATGGTTAATTACAAGCAGAGAGTGAGACAAAAAGGATCAAGTGGAAGGAAGAAGTAAACGAGGAAAATTTTTTCTTACGAATTTTTACTGTCATTTAACAAAACGTGCAAATAGTTGCAGGAGATCTGTAACTTTAAAAATATAGAAAATTGTGAAAAATGATGAAATACAGATTCTCTTTAAATAATACTTTTTTTTTTAACTATTCTCTTTTTTTAGCGTCTACAGGTGCACAGATGCCTTCAAAATGATTTTGTTGTTGTTGGTAGTCGGAGAAAAAAGGAAGTCGTAAGTGGTCGAATTGACGAAGGGCGTGTACTCACATGTTGGTTTCCTCTTCTTTGGAAGAGTCGAAGAGGGAAGATTTCGGCCCCGGAATCGGGCCGTCAACTGTTGATCGAACCGCCGGGGATGAATTCGTGCATCGGTATCGCACTCATTTATTTGTGGAAGGCAAGCGCGCATTCGTCGGAGTCGTGCCTTGACCTGATCTCCCGTGCTTACATCCGCGCAGGTTCGCAGACCAAATGGAAAAATCTTGCGAACAAGTTCTTTTATCAACACACAACAGCCATCGAAGAAATCTGTATGGATATTTAAAACCCAGTGAAGTTAAAAATTACAGTTGTTAGGAAAAAAAGGGACTTTTGCAGCGAGCTTTCTTGGAATTTTAAGACAGATTGCAGCCTTGCAGACGACGTCACCTTGTACCAAGTCAAATGCTGAAAAAGCAAGAAACCAGGATGTTACGATCGTCTGGTTCGATCGTCACCTACCCACATGGGCGTCTTCAAACATCATGATAGGCAGTCGATTTCCTTGACAGAGGAAGAGAGCGAGCCGATCGATCCTTTCAGATTTTGTTCAACAACTGTCCGTCGTCTTCGAGATAAGGATAGTTAAAACGGTGGGTCATATCTTTGGCTCCAGACATGCTTCCCATTTCTTCTTATCCTTCGTTCCAGACCACCCAATTCATCCTCGAGCTCAACGCCATGTCTTCCTCCTCCTCTTCCTCTTCTCCTTCAAGACACCCAAAGCTCGTATTCTTCGTCTTCATCTCGATAGCTCTGACGCTCACCAACATCCCCACCGTAATCGGTGACACAAAGTTCTTCTCCTGCTCGAGTACAGAGTTCGGAACAGAGAGCATCTACGCATACAACTTGCTCGGACTCCTCCGCCAACTTAACAACGAAACCGCCGCCACCGGCTTCTCCAACTTCACCGTCGGCCGGCGGCGGAACACCATCTACGGCTACGCTCTATGTCGTGGAGATCGCACCCCAGCCCAGTGCCGGCGTTGTCTCGATGTGGCCGTGGAGGAAACCAAAAGCAGGTGCCCCATTGGGCGACAGGCAGCGTTTTGGTACGACCACTGCCGTCTCCGGTACTCCGACAAGCCATTCTTCTCGTCCCGTACGGCGGACGCCCCGAACCCATACTACTTCAAGTACGAAACCGTTCCAGACAGGGATATCTTTAGACGGCGAATAAGGATTTTGATGAGAAAGTTGCACGATAGAGCCATGGACGCCGAGAACCCTCGCTTGTTCGCCGCCGGTTCCGTAAACTACACGGCCGGCCTCAGCCTTTACGGGATGGTGCAGTGCACAAGAGATCTGTCTGCCGCCCAATGCTCTAACTGCTTGACTCCTCCTATCAATCGGATCGTCTGCTGCAGAACCAATGCGGAATTGACCTTCCTGGGAGGGAGCTGTTACCTGAGATATAGCACGAAACTGTTCTACAATGCGTCGGCGACGGACGTATCCACCTCTCACGATTCAACCACCGGAGAGAAGCATTCTACTTCAAAAGGTACATTTTGATGTTGTGGATCTTGATGTGTTTCACTCCAGTGGTTAATGTGGTGTCCTCGTTATGCATTCTCCGATTCTAGCATGCCTCTAAAATCCCAGAATTGAAGGTACATTTTGACGTTGTGGATCTTGATATGTTTCACTTCCACGTCAACACTTAAAAGTGCATGCTTTCTGGGTTGAATTATTTCACTCGCATTCACATTCAACATCAAACCAATTATGTTCATGATTCAGAAGTGATCATCTCTACATGGTTGCATTTTGTACTGAGACTCGGACTCAGACTGCTTCTGTTTTTTCAACAGGAAATGACAAGTCAATTATATTTCTTATTGTCATCATTTGTGGGGTTGGGATAGTGCTTATGCTCTTGGGAATCATCCTCTTGAAAAGGATCAAGAGAAAACCAAAGCCTGTCACATTAGGTAAGTGTTGATAATTATCTCAGCAGAGTCAAATAGCATGTACTGCTTCATGTTTTTGTACCAATTGTTAGAAGTAGTCTTATATCGAATATCCGGAGATTGAACCTAAACTCGTATATATTAATTCTCTTTATTCATTGCTAATTGATTTTAAGTTGAAATTTTATATGGTAGCAAAATAGGTACTTGCAGGCAAAATAGGTACTAGCAAATTTTATATTGCAGGCATAAATATTATCTACTCATAGATACTTGCAGGCATAAATATTATCTAAATAAGGGAGGATATTGGAAACAGTCTCACATCAAATAAGTAGAGAGTAAACTTGGACTTATATCTGTTGATTTCCTTTGTCCATTTTCAATTGATTTTGTGTTAGAATTTCACAATATTATTTAATTCAACAGGTAATAGAAATCTGCAGATACAAGAGATTGGGGGACTGAAATTTCATCGGCTTTCCTCAAAGAAGAGATCACTCTTCCACGATCAAAATTCACCGGAATCTTCGATGTATGACACGGTAAAACTTGACCTGCAGACAATGAAAATTGCAACCGAGAATTTCTCTGATTTTAGAAGGCTTGGAAGAGGCACATTTGGACCTTCTTTCAAGGTAGCTTCCCCAACCAAGATCTCATTCCTGTCAAGATTCTTAACGCTTCTTTTTCCTATTGGATTTTTTATGTCATGCCTGCTAAGTTTCTTCCAGGGTGACATACATGGTAGAGAGTTTGTTGTCAAAAGGCTTACTGGAATTCCACGAGTTGGACCAGAGGAGCTGAAAAAGGAATTCAGATCTTTCAAGCAAATCCAACATCCAAATATTGTAAGGTTGTTAGCTTTCCACATAGGAGGAGAGGACAAGATGCTAGTTTATGAGTACCTGCCTAATACTAGCCTTGATAAGATCTTGTTTGGTAAGACAACATTCTACCTTCTCATTTTTCTGTTAAACTATGTACAGTTTGAGTTGCGCTTTACCATAATTTCGTTTTGCAAGAATCTTACTGCATAACTAGATATGCGAAATCTACATGTCCGTATGAAAAGAAATCTGGCTTAACAATTCAAATTTCAATATACAGCTATTGTGGAATTTTATAATGCACAGGTGCTCTACCATGTCCTACCCTGTTCAAATTTACCTTGGTTGTTTATGTAGATCCAAAGAAACGTATTCTGCTAGACTGGGGAAGAAGGTACAAGATTATTGAAGGAATTGCTCGAGGACTTCTTCAACTACATGAAGAAACTGGATTGAACATCATTCATCAGAATCTGAAAGCTAGCAACATTTTGTTAGACAAGAATATGAATCCTAAACTTTCAGATTTCTGCCTTCCAAAACTTTTCATTGGAAGTCGGAGTCAAGGAAGTTGCAGGAGGACTGCTGTTGCACAGTATGTTCAGCTCATCATTGCATCCTATACTTTGTTTAATTGGAAATTAACAATCCTCACAAGATTGTGCATATTTGGCTAAAGTTTAGTTTAGGTGGAGTGAAGCCAGTGTTTTATTTTTGCTTTTATTTTCAGTGTATAAGATTGGTCATGGTATCATGAATGCTATGAACAAATTAAGCATTTCTTCAGTGTCCTAAAAATTCACATGGTGCCCTTTCATGAAGAAAATGCGCAAATTCTCTAGTTTCACATGTACCGACCAGAATTTCTTTGTGATACAGAGGCTACACAGAAGATATCGTAAATGGGTCATTCACAGCTAAAACGGACATATTCAGCTATGGTGTGCTGCTTTTGGAGATTGTTACTGGACAAAGAAATCGGGATTTTCTTGGGTCTGAAAGCACCATCAATCTTCTAAGCTATGTAAGTATTCAAATTAATTCCAATATTAATCCATGTGTGTCCTAACAGTTCAAATTTCAAATAAATAAGACAGCTGTCATGTTTTCTACATCGAAATAACTTACAATCTGTTGGTAGTTGACGTAGTGAGACCTTACTTGCATGAAAATTTGTAACACACAGCTTAATCCGTGTTGAATTCAAACAACAGATGTGAGTTTAGCGTGCATGGTTGATGAATTTTAATGATTTCCCACATGATACAATTGTTTCCTACCTTGGGATAAGTTCAAATTCGTAGTAGCATGCATATTGAGCAATGACTTGCACGGAAAGCATCAAACTCATCTCAAAACATGCCCAATTCAACAACCAGGTCCATGTGTGTGCATTGGTGCAAGCTTTTACTTGTTTGCATTTATGTAGAGTACCGTCTGGATACCATCACACGGTTGCTGAATTTATGGTTTCCAATAGTTGTTATTAAAATTTCATCTCAAAACTAATTAATGATGAGTGAAAGAGTTGTTTATATATTAAGATCAATTTGTTTTCTACATTTATTAATATAAGACTATTTTAACAGGTGTGGCAATACTGGAGAGAGGAGAAGGCTTCACAGGTTCTGGATTGGAGTCTGGGGGAGATGTACAAGGGACATGAAGTCCTGCGATGTATTCACGTCGGCCTACTCTGTGTGCAGGAAGACACAGACAGGAGGCCCAACATGTCAACGGTTGTCCAAATGCTCAACAGCTACACATTCACTCTCCCAAGCCCATCTGTTCCCTCTATAACACGAGTCAGAAAGCCAGCCAATTCATCGAGAAGTGGAGGCTCTGGTAGCTGGGACTGGAAGGGGTTCAATGAGAACTTGGCTCGATTAAGTTCCCATTCTTCATCTGAATGGTCAGATGTAGCACTGGACTCCCGTGGGCAAAACAGCAAGTAGGAAGAGGTAACATTGCATGAAACTGTAAGGTGAACGAATGGAGGACAATGCCATTGAAACCATTGAGATGCTGTGAATGGCTCAAGGATCAAGGCTTTTAGACATCAAAGCTGAAAATAGGGTCCAGCTGCCATGTAAGATTTCATGTCATGGTAGGATTGGACGGAAGAAAAATACAGGAATTCGTCTTTGTACATTGGATGGGGATTTGGAAACTTCGATTTTGTTTTATATGGTAGATTATGTTCTCTGATTCATAAAATTCAGCAACGGAAGAACCAAATATATATTTAATTTTCTGTTCTGATACTTTCTGCATATATGCATGACGTCTGTGATCATAAAAAATGGACAGAAAGATATCAAACCTGGTGGATGTATGAATTCCATTGATCAAAGTGAGGAAAAGTTTAAAAAAATGTTATATTTTTGTAACATGAAAAATAAAAAATATATTTAACTATATAAATAAATACATAACATTCTCTCACATTGTCGCCTCTCCCTTTGAATCGTCTGAAATTGCTGATCCTCGATCTTGCAAACTCTCAATCGCTCGACGACTGCTCGTAATGACTCCGTGCAAGCTCTCTGACCCTTTGCACAACGCAACCACTCTACCCCTCCTCGTAATGCAACCACTCCATAGGGACTCCGCTGTTGCGACGACTCCGTATATGGAATTAAATGAGAAAATGCCGTGGCCAAGGAAAATGAGATCTCGTAAAATAATATTCAACCTTATGACTTGGTTGACTGGGTCTCCACCTGTTGTGATCGAAGCCCAACCAATCAACATAAGAAATCCTAACAAGTAAAATGAAATTGGAAATTGAAAATCCCATACCTTGTGACTTTTTCAACATTGCCTTTGTTATCATGCCAAGTAGAACAACACATCCAAAGGTGCCTGCAAGTAAAATTACCTATCAGAATTGCCTCGGTTGTGGTGAGCTTCGTTAGAATTCTGCTTTGGTGGTCATAAATTATATCAATTAGATATTTTTAATTTTCAATCTACTTTTTATTATTATCAAAATTATTATTTTTTTCTCTCTCATTTTAAAAACTGTTTCTTACATTTTATTCTCAAAAGTACTTTTTTCATGCTAGAATTGGCTAAAAGAACGGAGTCTAAGTAAAAAATTCGTTAACGTATTTGTAGTTATCTTATAACTAAAAAATACATGTGTATTTGAATGGTTATTTAGGGTGTGTTTATTATAGAGGTAAAATTAGGTTAGACGAGATTCATATTTTTTAAGAAATTATATGGTTTATGATATAAATATTTTTATATAATTTTTAATATAAAATGTTAAAATTATTTAATAAATATTATCATATCATATATTGTTATGATATATAATAAAAAATTAAAATATATAATACATAAACTCTTAACTGTGTCCTCCAAACCGAAAAAAAAAAAAGAAGAAGAAGAAGAAGAAGAATCGCACGTGTCGTCCGCGTCTCGCCGTCCGATCAACCTGACTGCCGTCGTGCCCCCGTTACCATCGGCAAGCACGGTCCCTCCCGCCGGCAAACGTCGGCTCTGGTGGGCGGCGAAAGTTGGCGTTGCTCCCCCGAAGAGGAAATACTTTGTCCGTCCTGCCACTTCTGGCGGGTCGGGAGCACACTTCCTCGCGTAAATGAAAATTTCTCCTCTACTCTCTATGGATCTGTATCTGTCGATATTGCTTTCGAGTGATTTTTTTAAAAAAATGGAGCGAATAAATATTAGAAAAAGGTTCCTTTTTGTTTTTGTAACTTTTGACAAGCATAAACATGCCCGCATTTCCGTCCAAAACACAGCGTTCCTACAAGTGGGAGCTTTGAAGGCTTTCATGTTTGGGGATGGTGTTGGATTTTGCCTACTTTTTTGTTTCACGGCTGGTGACTTCGATTTGTCTGAGTGCAGTAAGTGTACTTGTTCAGGGTGTGATATTTGGTTGTAATGATGTCTTTCTCTGGATAATCAGGGAAGAGTCGAGGTTTAAGTAATGGTGATTTTGCCACAATAACTAGTGTTAAACTTTTTGTTTTTTTCTTTCTGACATCAATTTTGTCAGTTTTATAAGTGATGTTAAGGTTGAAATATTGATGGGTTTTTGTCTTTTTTTTGTGCTTTTAGGTGCTAGTTGCTGCTTAATGGCGTGGAGGGCGATGAGAAAGAAGGTTAGCATTCTCTATTTCAATTTTCCTACTAGATGTACAAACGTTGCATTCGTAAGTCCTATTAAGTTTGGTTGATTACTCCACCACAAATCTGATTGTTGTAGTTTTGAATTCAGTAGTTGTTCAATTCTTTATCAACATTCACACCAATTTTCAATGACATCTAAAACAAATGATGGTTCATTTGCTTATATCCATCTCAATTCACTATCGCAAGTAGAAAGTCACTAAGTACAATTTCTTCATCTATTTCAGGGAATGATAGAAGGGTTAGATTTTGTCTTTGTTAAGCCTCCTGATATTTTAAATATCACAAGATGACCTTGTACACTGAAAATGAAGCCATTAATGAATTTGATCTAGTTATATTTGCATCATATTTCATCTCATTGGTGCTCCTCACTCTTAATCTTACCTCATTTCAACCCTCAACTATCATTATCCTATTTGCACTTAGTTAAGTGGCAGCAAGTAAAAAAAAAAGTAGCTGCAAGTGAAAAAAAAAGGTAGCAGCAAGTAAAAAAAAAAGTAGCTGCAAGTGAAAAAAAAAGGTAGCAGCAAGTGCTGGCCCCAGCTTTTGGTTTTGGCTCTTGTGATGTTATGAACAGCTGAACAGACATTATGCCTAACATGAGTTCTGATGTTGATTGGATATAATATGTGGTACAGTTAATCTACAATTTGCCTATTGTTTGTACATTGCTCATGTTATTTTTCAAAAAATATTTGTAGATTGTTGTTGAGAATTGCACTGAACTGTTGGCATCATCCAGTCGAGGACATCAAGCTCCATTTCTTTGTAATTCAAGGGAAAAAGCTTCAGGTAATAACATAATTTTCTGCTTGTTTCTTCAATGTTGTCTGTTAATCCTAAAAGGTTCTATGAATCAGTGTGGTATGCTGGAATGCTTGTTACCAAAAACAAATTTTAATCGTTGTAGGGTGGGAATATATTTTATCCAATGTTTCAAAACACGTGAAAATGGACATGAAATAGACCGTGCATTTACACATGCAATTAAAACATGGATGTTTAAACCAAGGTTGTTAATATGGTAAGGCGACCAGGCAACAAAACAATCAATTTTTTGATTGTTTTAGTGTTTTCAAACCCTAACAACCCTTTTTATAAGTTGCTACATAGATGGATCTTTATTGATCACTAACCCCAGTCCTACTGCTGCCCAGGGCCGAGGCAGTCTTGAAAAACTGCCTGGGTACCTAGGTGGTGGCCAAGTGAGTGCCTTAACAACCATGGTTTAAATGATCATGTAATGAAAACATAGGATAAATTTTAAAAATTTTAAATAAATACTTGATAAATATATATAAATTTCATAAAACATATTGTTGGGTGGTAAAAAAAGTTCAAGTCGAATATTCTAGCGGTAAACCATGGGATTATAACATAGTTGCTCCCTATTCTACTAGTCGGTTGGTTTTAATAAGATGCAATACATATACTCAAAAACATTTTAAATTTCCAATTATATAAATATAAAGGTAGAAGCTCACTGTCTATTCTATAAGATGCCTGCAATGTTCAAATCCATACAAAACAAGTTCTAAATATATACAAACAAAATAGAAATTATGACATCAATGTTTGAATTTTCAAACCCAAACTTAAATATGAGTGCATGACAAATAGTAAAAGCTAAATATCTATTCCATAACATGATTGTAATGTTCAAATCCATTCGTAAACAAGTTCTAAATAGATGAAAACAAAATACAAGTTATGACAACAATGTTCAATGTTCTAAACCCAAACTTAAATATGAGTACATGAAAAATATGGTGAAGTTTTTACTCTTCGAGTACATTGAGTTAACAAATAAGTCAAAACATATCTCATAAATCATTAATTAGAATCTGCATATGTCATCATCTGATCATAAAGGCACCTCATCAATACAAGCTAGTCATTCTGGTGGAGATCTTGAGGGCCTTGTATGATGCATTTGTTCTATTACTTAATCTGGGCCCAGATGCCTTTACTTCTCCAAAAGCCTCCTCAACTAAACCCCAAGTCAATCTAGATCCAGCAAATACCTCCTCATCATTTGCTTCTATATCGTTCATTCATTCATAGACATGATCATCTCCTTTGAAATCAATGCCTTTGTCTTCTAGTTTTTCCTTTTGTTCCCTTGGTTTTGCATTGGATTAGAATTAGACTAGATCATTCAATTTCTTTAAATTTAGCCCGTTCCTGTTTTTGTGTGAATTTGTAATTATAATAACAAAGTTCAAATCATAGTGTCAGGCCATCTCAATGAACCAGATAAACTGTTAAATAGATAAGCTCCAAACTTCCCTTACCGTCTCAAAAGTACTCCAATTTCATTCATACAAAGGAGATGAGCAAGTCAAATTCAAAATCTTGGGTGCTGTCTTTTGCAAGTTTGGTGTTTGAGTCTGTTGAAATATGGACATCCAAATCAAAACCAATTGACTATGAATAAAGTTTCGAAACTTATGTTAACTCTGTCTTGAGTCCCAATAAAAACAAATATTATCAGGTGTCAGAAAAATAAATGAATGCCATGTGGACTTAGTAAACGATAAATGAGTTAATATAGAAAAGATGGAGCTTGATTTGGATAAATGAGTTAACATAATGACTAGTAATAACCATACTAGTCTTTTTTTTGAAGAAACATTAACTAGTCTTGAGTAGCTGAAATAATCATTCATTTTCATACATTACTAAGTTTCATGTGGTATGATACATCCAAGCTAACCCACCTAATTTATACTTTTTTGCAGGTTTTCATGCTAGCATAGCACTTAAGAATGGTATCAGTGGTAGAGTCCCAATAAATACAAATATTATCAGGTGTTTGAATCTGACCGTAAGCTAATAATTTTCCAATATACATGGTCATTGTCTTATTTCAATGTCTTTTTGTCTCTTTTCACATTGTTTTGTTACTTATACCTAGGATTAATAAGTATTCAATTCTGCTCTATTTTCTAGGTTTTTTTCATTAACTCTGCATATACTTGGTGATTGTCTTATTTCAGTGGCTCCTGTCTTTTTTTTGTTGCTTTGTGAATTTATACCTAGGATTAACTAGTCCATTCTGTTCTATTTTCTAGGTTTTTTCATTCAACTCTGGATATGTCCATGAGAAGAAGGGAACCAGAGAGCAATGATATGATAAAAGCTCGCAAGAAACTGAATTATGTGAAAAAAGTAAAGACAAGTGGACCACCTGTTGAAGCCCCATACATGCCTCCAGCTCGAAAAATGACTAAATCATTCCTTGATAGGAGTATTGACATATTTGAAGGCATGACTATAGTTGAACTTGCTAAAAGTTCTGGTGAAACTGTTGAGTATCTGCAGCAAATCCTAACGAATATTGGTGAGAAGGTTAACTCAGAATTTGAACCGATCGGTATTGATATTGCAGAAGTGATAGCAATGGTAAGCTAAATGTTATTATTGGCAAAAGCAGTAACTGCAATTTTTTGTTTAGTTTGTTAGCACAATTTGGTCAGCACGTGCCTTTGTATAAAAATAATATCCAACAGATGAGTTTGTGGAACTGTAATGCAGTATTTGATTTGATTAATGTTTTCACACGATATGATTTGTCAAGAATTTCCATGGCATTTACTCCATCATTTTTTCTCAATGTTTTGACAAGTAATGACTCAACATCTTATATATGCTAATTTCTTTCCTCTATTTTTTGTAGTAATGAAGCATGGAAATATGACATTTTCACTATTCACTACAAAGTACTTGATCAATAACAATAGCAGTTAGCATGTGTTAATTTCACTGTTTTTTGTGAAAAAGTGCTTTATCAACAGGCAATATGTTATAAACTAGCAAATTTATTTCAATTATAATGGACTCAGCAATTTGCCATTGATTGATGTTATTGTTGGATTCGGCAATGCCTTGAGTCTGTTGTCATGTTTCCTTATAATAGACCATTTGTGCCTCATGCCTAATAAATAATATATCTACTGAGCTTTTTTTCAGATTTTAATTTACGTTTTGTTATATCTTACTCCAGGAAGCTGGAATTAATGTCAAAAGGATGCACAGAGATGAAGGTGCAGTACTTCAACCTCGTCCACCTGTTATAACTGTTATGGGTCATGTTGATCATGGGAAAACCTCCCTGTTAGATGCTTTGCGCCAGACATCTGTAGCAGCCAAAGAAGCCGGAGGCATTACACAGCACCTGGGTGCGTTTGTTGTTAGCATGCCATCAGGGGCCTCAATCACATGCCTTGACACACCAGGGCATGCTGCCTTCAGTGCAATGCGTTCAAGAGGTGCTGCAGTGACAGATATTGTTGTGCTTGTCGTGGCAGCAGATGATGGTGTGATGCCACAAACTCTTGAAGCCATTTCCCATGCTAAGGAAGCTAATGTTCCTGTGGTTGTTGCCATTAATAAATGTGATAAACCATCTGCTGATCCCCAGAAAGTTAGGGATCAGCTTGCCTCAGAAGGCTTGATGCTCGAAGAGATGGGAGGTGACATCCAGGTTGTTGAGGTTTCTGCTAAAGAAAGGATTGGTTTGGACAAGTTGGAGGAAGCTTTACTCCTCCAATCAGAACTGATGGATCTCAAAGCACGAATTGATGGTCCTGCACAAGCTTATGTGGTTGAAGCAAGGCTCCATCAGGCCCGAGGATCGCTGGCTACTGCAATAATAAAGTCTGGTACCTTGACATGTGGACAACACGTAGTTGTGGGTGCACAGTGGGGGAGAATAAGGGTCATAAGGGATATGGCAAGAAAGGTGATAAACAAAGCAGAACCTGCTATGCCTGTTGAAATCGAAGGTCTTAAGGGTCTTCCACTGGCTGGGGATGATGTTATAGTTGTGGATTCTGAGGAGAGAGCAAAAATGCTTAGTGCTGGGCGGAAAAGGAAACTAGAATCAGATAGGCTTAAAAGAAGTAGCCCAGGAAGATTGAAGGTGCCAAATGACTCTCAAGAGACACCAACACAGGTTGAGTTGCCAATCATACTCAAAGCTGATGTGCAGGGCACTGTTCAGGCAGTACGAGATGCATTAAACAGTTTAAGTAGTCCTCAGGTACATTCAGAGTCTTGGTTATCTATTGATTTGATCATGAAATATTGTATCCGGTTTATTTCTTTTCCCCTTTATTTACGTCCAGTCGTTTCTTAAGTATTCCAACATGAGAAACAAGTAGCAATGCCTGTATGGAATCTTTAATAAATATTACTGGCCTGCCATGCTTATTCTTGTGGTCATTTGGATTGGCTATTTCAGTCTAGTAAGCAGATTGAACTTGTTACTTGAGACATTTTTAATATAGGTGCACTTTTTGTTGTGATCTTTTGTACTTTTTGTCCTCATTTTTATCTTATTTTTTGGAGTGCTGCCGCATTGTCACCAGGTTTTTCTGAACATTATACATGTTGGCGTTGGACCAATTTCTCAGTCTGATTTCGATCTAGCCCATGCTTCTCATGCATGTATAGTTGGGTTCAACATAAATGAGCCTGCACACCGTATTGAGATGGCAGCAAAGAGTGCAAATATAAAGGTAAATATCTTTTGATAGGTCACTTTCATAATCTCCAGTCTCTGCCTTGGTATTTCTCTCTTTTCATTTTTTCCGTCTTTATCTTTTAAACTTGGATAGACTTTTCTATTGAAAGACATACAACAATCATTGTTTTATTTTCATTGTGTGGTATTGGTTTCATAAATCCTTTCCTTACCTTTTTAATTTTCTCTATGATTAACTATTTTATTACTTTTTATAGCATTAAATCTTATTTCACTTTTT
>JAMKPZ010001963.1:0-62662 GCA_024699675.1 Amphibolis antarctica
GCAAGTCACTCTGTGATGAACTCAGGCTTAATCCAAGTGCAAATTGAGCAGCTGCAGCCCAGTGGGAAGATGCAAGCCACCTCCGTTCACCATCCAGATTTGGGGTTAGTAACCTGTCGGATTTCTCTCTCTCACTAAACACTAATCCCTGCAATTGATTTGGGAAATAAATTCATGTCAAAAATTGCAGTTACACTGGATGCACCCTCTATGGCAAAATGATTGCAGTCAGTTTCTACTTGTAGAGAATAAAGAATAGAGTTGTCTGTCCAAAGAAAAACTACGCATGCAATTTTTTAATGTACTTAAATTTATGGAAATTCCAAAGTATGATATCACAACCTTTATTAGAAGATAAGCAAGGAATCATCATCATTTTGTAGCATAATTGAAAAAAAAAACATCCTTATATTTTCTCAAATTTTCGCAAGATTGATAGTTATTCAACTCATGATTATGTTGTTGGATGGGTTATTGGATATCAATATATTGGGACAACATATAATTAGATAATCTCTCTTGCAATGAATCCAATCACCATTATTTTCCTTAACTCTAGTTATGTACCCAAGCTTAAGGTTTGGTGGTTTAAGGGAGAGAGATAGAGAGAGAGAGTTGTAATCTCTATTGCAATGAATCCAATCATCATTATTTTCCTTTAATTTGTAGAGATTAGGATTTAGTGGGGGTTACCACCTGTAGTCCACCTCTCTAGGGCACTACCACCATTGGGCTCCACAAGGTCACAGTCATAAGTTGGCCAGGGTATCCAAGGCATCCAGTATGGGCCCCCCCTACCAACTTCCCATTGTTTTTTTAACATACTCTCTTCCCATTGCTGTCCACAACTCCAAGACTAAATTTTTGGCCTCTCTGCAGCCATCAATCCAGGTAGTTGCCACTTCCCATGCAACATTGCCAACCTTGCCGCAGGTTGAACAACCATATTTCAGGATTGTGTAATCTGTGACATGATTGTGCCCAAGAAATGTGCTGCTGTTTATAACCCTTTTAATTTTTGTTTGGGACTTAGCAAATGCATACCTGCGGTTGCTTGCATGCTTCTGTTTAGGTGAACATCATACCATTTTCCAAAGCTGAACAATATTGCTCAGTTTTTGTTTTTTCTAGACTATTTTTCTTCCACATCTGACTTGTTTGTTGAGATATGATTTGATCTTAGCTAGCCTCTTGCTGCTTCCACATGGATTCTTGCAGCTCCCACAGGTGATTGGAGTGTCTCACTGCTTGGGAGGGTCAAGATGAAAATCTCTTCTTCACTATTGTGCAGATCGAGGGCGGAACAGTTGCTAGCCCTCTATGGTTGGCAATGCGGAGGAGGATCCCTCCCATGATCACCCTTCCTCTTGTGCTCGCAATGATGAAATGAACCCTCCCAGTTGGAAGCTCTAGGGACAAGAGTTATTTAGGGAAAATTCTCTACTCAAGAACGTCTTGATGGTCCCTTCATATATTGTGGAGAAATGTGTGATTGATTTACAAAAATTACAAAAGAATACATATATATACAAAGAGATATAGGCCTAACAGGCCTAGATATTCAACACTTCCCCTCAAGCTGGAGCATATATATCAAGAAGCCCCAACTTGTTACATAAATTATCAAATATACTAACGCTCAATGCCTTAGTGAAGATATCAGCAATCTCGTCATAACTTTTACCAAAAGTTTATTGTGATCTTTTTGTTCAAATAACAATTAAGGTGAAGCAGGGTCAGGAACAACGAATCTCTTTATGATAAACAGATCCATTTTGCAAGTTCGTTATTACGGGTAGTTCCTACAAAGGATCGGACTAATGACGTATACAATACTTGAATTATCGATGTAGATGCTACATAGTTGGTTCTCATCCTTGATGACCAAGTGTAGGTGAGAGTGATAACTCCATTTTCAACTTGTTCCCATACATAATAGCAATCAATCTCAACACGCTTTGCATGTTCTTGAAAGGATTTATTACTACCAATGTAAATGACTGCTTGATTATCACATAACATGTTTATAGGTTGACGATCCTTTATACCCCATTCTAATAGTAAATTTTTGATCCATACCATCTCACTAGCGACTTGAGACATGGACCTAAATTCAGTTTTAGCACTTGATTTTGAGAGAACATTTTGCTTCTTGATTATCCAAGTCACAAGATTACCACCAACATAGGTACAAAAGCTAGAAGTGGATTTCCTACGACTCTCCTCCATATCCAGAATTAGAGTACCCTTTAACAAGCAGATGACCATGTCTATTGTAGATCAGTCCTTTTCTAACGCTACCATTGTCAATGCCTACGATTTTATCTCAAGTTGCAAGATGGAGGTCCTAATCTCCACGCAAACAATTTTGGCACCCACTACCAAACAACCCTATTTCTATTAGTGCTTTAGATTAGGTTAAGCCTTTATTTTCATTGTTTGCCTCCTATTAATGATCCACCTCATCTGTAGGTAATGCAAGTCCTTCCTTTTGAATAAATGAATCCTCATATGGACCTCATGTCATATTGTACTTTGAGTTTAGTTCACATTACTTATAGCATGTTCATTATCTTTATGTAGTCTCTATATAGAGAGATCTTGTTGTGTGTGACTAATATACAACTTCTACCAGTTCCTTGAGTTCCAATATGATAATGATATTTGAAACCTTATTAAATGGCAAAAGATCCAAAAGATCATATTTGATAAAAACTGAATGATTTAATTTTGGTGCCAATAATTTTTTAAAATGATTATCAACAAAAAAGATTACAAACATGAAAGACAAAATGCTGCATGCTGTAAAGTAACATATAAACTAACATAATCATGAGATCAATTAGAAATCAGTACCCGTAAATATTCAGCATTTGCAGGCCCAGTGCTCTGAACCATATTGGAAAATGCACTTTCGTCATTGGTAAGAAGATCTTCTGGTGTGCCAAACTCCAAAACCTATGAAAATTACAGTAATATTTGAGGAAACTTCATATTGTGAAATGTAAGGTACAACAGTATGTGCAAAAGGCAAGATTAATCATTTTGACCATAGCTGCTTCCCCATTGGAGAATTATTAGGGGCATGGAACACAATATATTATAGTAATCCATGAAATTTAATGACTTTCAAATATTTCTAATTTGCTAGGCAACACACAGTTAATCATACTTTTATTAATATTTAAAATACACATAAAACTCAGAAGCCAATTTTGGGGGTCTCAGCAGATCAAATATGATCACTTTGTACCTAGTCAAGTTGTACCCATCTTTCCTATCCACAATTAATATCAGTAATGTTCAAGAAAAGGGTCACAAACTGGTAACAGTATTGGATTCCATTGTGGGTCCCCAATGCTTTCCTTAACCGATGTAGATAACTTCCCCTTCATGATTGAAATTGATACCGCACTATATAATGACAAATCAGTAGCAAATTTTAGGTTTACATCTTTCAGATTTTGCAAAAAATTTTCTTTAAGACAAACACCAGTTTTCAATTTCTATTATCATTAGTTGATTTGAAAAAATGAAACTTAAATGTTACATCTTTAAGTTATCAAAATCTCGGATTTTGTTTAAAAAAGAAAATTTTGTTTACATATTCTATGGAGCACATGTACCAGCAACAGACTCCTATCCAATTCCCAAGATCGCGATTAAAATGATATCTAAGACACTAGGGTCTCCAAAAGATGGCTAAAATGAGTTACAACTTAATCTTGTTTCAATGAAACACTATGTCTAATATTCTTTTTGTGAGTGAACCGAGTATTTGGGTATCCAATTATGGGATCCATTTACCCAACTTATAATAGTATATAAGATTGTACCCTTGATGAAATTTGATAATGAAAACATTTCACATGGTACCAAAACCAAAACCTTAATCTCTCCTTGTCACATGCATCTCTATTGGCGGACATAGGCGATCGTGTAGATGGAATGTGACCGGCAGACACGGCTCCTTCTAGTCAACCACCGATGGTGATTGCATGGATGCTAGAGCAATGGACCCACTGACCAGTAGATCATTCTTGAGCTGACAGATGCTCTCAGCAGTGGACAACGTCTTCTAGTCTGCCACTGCTAGCAGCTGTTGAGTTTATGAAGATGGTGGTTCCAATAGGGCAGATGAGGTCATCTGTCTCTCCTCTGCAGATGTGTGGCTGTTGAATCCGCACCATATCTTTTGTAACCCTTTTTTTTGGGGTTATTTTGCGACTTTGGTAGAGTTGTTTTATAGCTTGTGCTAGTCGTTTGTTGAGTCATTTACAGATTCTTGAAGGAGTGATGGCTTAGAAAGATTGTCATTCATCAACTATCTGGAACTTCTGTGAAGTTCAATGGCAGAAACTACCTAATGTGGACTAAGAGTTTTTTTACCTTTGTGGCTGCATAGAGGAAGAGTAGTCACTTGGTCAGAGATTTACCAAATATTAAAGACTTTACTACGTACAATAACTGGTTTGTAGATGACTCAGTTGTTACTTGGTTGGAGAATAGCATGAAACCCAATGTAGCTAAGGGAGTTATGATGCTTCATCCAACAAAGGCAATTTGGGACACCTTAAAACAGATGTATGCAAAAAAAAGGAATATCATTTAGGTATATGAGATATATTAGCAGATTTTCTCCTTACATATGATAGATCAACCCATCCAAGAGTATTATGGTAGTATGGGTACACTATTTGAAGAACTTGATGTCTACCAATTTGCCACTACCAATCCCGCCACATTACGTCAATACAGGAATCATCTGCAGGTTGCTGCCTTCTTGTCAAGTCTTCCTCCTAATGTGACTTCCCAAGTTCAGGGACAAATTTTGGGTGGTGATTCAACTCCAGATCTTGGAATAGTGTTTTCTTGTGTTCTTTGTATGATCAAGATTGGTACTTCCAACACTCAAGAGGCTTTAGCATTGATTGTTAAAAGCCAACCTGGTCATACCAACCCAAAAGAACATAAAGATTCTGGGTCAGGAAGGTGTAGGATTCCTTGTTCTCACTGTGGCAAGACAAACCATATATTAGAATGATGCTGGGAAAAGTTTGGAAAACCAGCTTGGGTGCGTGTGGCCACAGAATCCCTTAAGCCTACCTAAGCCATAATTGCAACACCAGGATCTTCAAAAGTGACTATAACCCACGATGACTATGAGCGGTTTATGCAATTATAGGCATCTAACTCTTCTGCCATGACGACATTAGTGTCCACCTCAAGTAAGGCAATGGCTATAGTAGCTAGGGAAGATAGTTCTTGGATTATAGACTCAGGAGCTTCACAATACATGACAGGTAGTCCTACCCTTTTTACCCACTTACAACAGCTTCCCAACCTCAACAGTATCATTGTAGTTGATGGTCACACTTGTCATTTATGGTAGGGGGTCATACAAGCCACCTCTAGAATCTGGCTTGAAGATACTTTATATGTCCTTGAACTTCTTATTAATTTGTTACCGATTGGTGCCATTACGAACCATCCTATTATGTGATTTTCTTTCCTTTTCATTCTACATTTCAGGAGTTGTGAACGACGACGAGAATTGGTTTAGGCCGTAAAAAGAGCTCCAGGATATGTCTTGGTTCATGATACACCTTCTTGTGGTCTTGTTGCATAGATTCATCTCTTCCGTGGCACTACTGGCTTAGTCATCCTTCAATTCAAAAGCTTCGACAAGCCTTACCTTGGGTTTCTCTTTTTAAGTTTTAGTGTGAGTCTTGTCAGTTAAGTAAACATAATCGGTCATCTTTTCCTCAAGTGCAATTGCTACCAATCACTCCATGTTTGATCTTGTTCATTATAACGTCTAGGAGTTAAGTTGTGTTGTGTCTGCCAATGGGTATTGTTACTATATTGTATTTGTTAATGACTATTCTAGAGTCTATTAGGTGTACCTCTTGAAGGATCATTAAAATATAGTAACTATTATCAAGAATTTCCTTGCTGAAATAAAAACTCAATTTTCTGTTTCTTCAAAATGTTTGCGTACTGACAATACCATGAAATTTGTTAGCACTTCATTTCAAAGTTTCTATGCCTCCCAAGGGATTATTCATCAAACTACCTATCCTCACACCTCACAACAAACTAGGGTGGCTGAACAAAAACATCATCTTTTGAACATTACTAGGACTCCTCTTCCCCAAATGCATGTACCTAAATATATTTGGTCTAATGTAATTCTTACTACTGCCTATCTTGTGAATCGAATGTCATCCACTCCACTTGGGGGTGAAGTGCCTATTCGTCGCCTTTGTCCAGATCGTGAATTATTTGGTCTAACTCCCTATGTATTTGGGTGTACCACTTATGTTCAGAACCTTACACCTAGGTTGGACAAGCTTGATGTTTGGGCTATCAAGTGTGTGTTTATTGGCTATTCTAAAACCCAAAAAGAGTATTGTTGCTATCATCCTTCCACAAATTGTTACCACACTTCTACTGATGTCACGTTTTTTAAGGATCAAGCTTATTTTTCTAAAGATTCAAGCTCATCTACTTCCTCAGTTCCTGTTCCTAGTCCTATTATTGTTAATGATGATCTTGTTGGGGATGTTCGAGATGACCCTTCGAGTGTGACTAGTGATGACTCAAGTGGTGACAATAAGACTTCTGATTGTCCTTTGCAGGTGTATCATCGACAAAGATGCCCCCAAGTGACTTCTTAAGCCCCATAAATTGAGTCTCCTGATGCAGATCCTTCTACCTCTCCTAAGATTGATGTGCAAATACCCAATACCGTTATAGACACTGATGATCTCCCCATTGCCCTTTGAAAGGGCACAAGGTCCTACACTCAACATCCCATTGCTTATTTTGTATCGTATGATCATTTAAGCTCTTCCTGTCATGTTTTTGCTTTGGCTGTCTCGTTTGAGTCTATTCTAAGGACATATAAGGAGGTTTTACAGGTACCATATTGGAAAGAAGCTATAAATGATGAGGTGGATGCTCTAAGGTCTCGTGGTACATGGGAGTTAGTTTCATGTCCTACAAATGCCAACGTAATTTCCTGCAAATGGGTTTTCACTGTAAAACACAAGCCATATGGCTCTGTTAATAGATACAAGGCTCGTTTTATTGCCCGAGGTTTTACACAAGAGTCTCGAGTTTTATGACCACCTCATTTTGCTTTGGCAGTGACACTAAGGGTATTGCTAAAACAAAGAAGCATCTCACCAAAGTGTTCTAGACAAAGGATATGGGAAGGTCAAGGTATTTCCTAGGCATTGAGTTTGCCTACTCAAAAGGCAAGATGGTTTTGTCTCAATGCAAATATGCTTTGGACCTATTGATGGAGATTGGTTGCTTATGTATAACCCACAACAAGTACATAGGATAGGGTTTCAAAGGGTGCTTGCCTACATCAATAGGACAATTGGAGCAGGTCTTCTATATCAAACTAATGGACACTTGAAAGTACAAGTATTTTCAGACTCTGGATTTGCTAGGGACAGGACAGACAGAAAGTCTACTTCATGATATCTTACATATGTTGGAGGGAATCTTGTTACTTGGTGGAGTACGAAATAAAATATTGTTTCATGTTCTAATGCTGAAACTGAGTACAGATCAATAAGGGAAACTGGATGTGAATTGGTGTGGTTTATATCTCTCTTTAAAGAGTTTGGTGTAGCTATTCAGGAGCCAATGCCAATGTACTCTGGCAATCAGACTACCATTTATATAGTCAAGAATGAAACCTTTCATGAACGTATTAAACACATTAAGATTGATTATCATTATGTTAGAGATTTAGTGATCAAAGGCATTATCTGCACGCCATACACTCTATCCTCTAAAAAGTTTGTTGATATTCTTACAAATGCACTAAGTCATAGTGTGTTTAATTATATTTGTAACGAGCTAGGTATGACAAATATATACCTTCCAGCTTGAGGGGGAGTGTGAGTGAACTGGGTATTTGGGTATCCGATTATGGGATCCATTTACCCTACTTGTACTTGTATTAAGATATAAGATTGTACCCCATGATGAAATATGATAATGAAAACATTTCACACTCTTTTTGAAGGAATACCATATTTAGTATTCTACAAACAGAATATAACATCTAGTACTCTATAAAAAAATGGGCAGAGAGATTAAACTACTTTTTTAAAAATCAAGAGCAAAGGAAAATAGAGCTGCAAGGGACTAAAATATTCTAAAGGAAAAAGAAAAGACTGAAAATGGTCCCCCTCTAACACACTAAGCGTGAAAGGGTTCTGAAATGGTCCCTCAAACAAAAGCATGCCATCTCATCCCACTGCTTCAATCTGTCATTCAAGCCACTGTCATCACGTACAATTTTGTTTTTCATAACTGCAATACAGTTGTTCCATTCTATGATAATATCCATTATCGTGCATATTACTTGCTACTAGTGAATCTCATCTAGATGACTCTATAATCTGCCAACAAATATACTTCACTAAAACTCTAATTTGCAATTATGGAGGTTTGGACAAAAGTCACTAATTACAACTGTGAAATATTGCATTTTAGAAAAAACCAGAGAAAAGGAGAAGCACCAGTTAAGGGCATTAACTGTGACCCACAAAGTCATTATTAATGTCCAACAGTTTTTTATTATTAACAAGATAACCACGTGAAATATTATTATGAACATGTCTAATTTAGTGATTCATAAAATATTCTGTAGAAGTGGCACCAAGGTCTACATATTCGGTTTGCTTTAGAACTGAACTTAAAAAAAATTTCTTATTTAACACTGAAGAAGTACCCTGCCCCAGAAGCATCAAAACAAACTCAAACTCTAGCTTGACAGTGAATAAAATGCAGTGAGAAAATTTCACTATTTTTATTTCATTTGAGAAAAATACAAAAGGCTGACAAGCCTGAGGACATCAGAACAACGTTTTGATTTTCCTAAGGAAATAATCTACTGACGACACCAAAACATGTATGGGGGTTATTAACATCTATATTACGTTCCACAACTCACCCTCTACACCTCCGACACACCCATTTGTTCTAACAAACCTGTTGTTAGTGACCTTTTTCAAACACACCGACCCACATCCCCACTTTACCAAATCCAAGTTCCAACCTGCCTTATTTACCACCAACCACCTGTTGCCCAAGAGAACACTGTTAGCTCCCAAGGCATGAATGCTGACATCGTCTTTCCTCTACCACAGCCACCATGATGGGTTACATGTTCTCATGATCTATTGGTGCCCATTCACCCATTGCCCTGGCATCCTAGAGTTTCAATGCCCTGTAGTTTCCCTGACTCCCTATGCATAGTCCATCTTGCATGGGCAGCTAATTAAAGTAACTATTGCATTACCCCATAACTATCATGTATCTTTTACCTTTTGTGGGTAATTAATGAGAATCATCCTACAATTTTCTTCAAAAATGAATAAACAACTGGGGAATCAGCTCTGACAGAAGATTCGGTGATCCAAAGGATCTATCAATGAGAACAAGAACTGGATAAATGGTATTTCAAAAGATCTTAAGCTTACCTGGCCAGCACTAAGAAGAAGAACACGATCACAATCAATAATTGTATTTAGGCGATGTGCTATAATGAGCATCGTGCAGGCTTTGAATTCCTCTCTGATGGTTTTCTGAATAAGAGCATCAGTTCTAACATCAACAGCTGCAGTTGCTTCATCGAGAACGAGAATCTTTGATCGTTTCAATAGTGCTCTTGCTAGGCTAAGAAGTTGTCTTTGTCCAACGCTAAAGTTTTCTCCAGCCTCAGAGACCTTGTGGAGCCAATTAGAATGCTTACCATTAATTAGCATTTGAAAAAAATAAACAAACAGATATATAATGCTTAAAGGAAAAAAAAGAAGTGTCAATGGAAATATCCACTATGCAATGTACATCTTTACATTTGTTGTAATAGATAGATATCATAAAATAGGCAACATATAGTGTGATAGTAAACAAAAATACCGTAGAAGAGTTTTCCCATTAAAATGAAAAGGGTGCATAAGTAAAGCAGTAACAAACCTCAGTATCAAGCCCCAAAGGATTTCTCCGAATTGCATCCTTCAGATGTGCTCTCTCTAAAGACTCCCAAAGATCTGCATCATTGTGCTCAGTGAAGGGATCCAAATTGAATCGGACAGTTCCTGAAAATGTAAATTGCAATGCATAAGCCATTATGATTTGTTAACGATGAATCTATTGTCATTTCTTAGATAAAAATAAAGGTTTCTTGAGGTATAAAATATGAAAACGAAAAACCACACATGTGATATCCTAAAGGTTGAGAGACCTCTCATTAAAGCTTATGGTCTCAAGTTCAAAACTCCACTAATACAATAAAATTATCTTAATGTAATAATTGCCGAAAAAATTGAAGACGAAAACAAACAATTCATATCAAACAACAATAATAACAATCAATGCTTTCATCCTCGTATGGTGATCAGCAACATGAATCATTTCTTACTTACTATTCCGATCACTCTTGAAGTATAGAATAAAAATGAAAATTGACCACACGTGAAATGAAAAAAATTGGACGGATTGATTTATAACTGAGAAAAGAAATGATAAGAATGGAATGGTCAAAGCTGCAATTTAGGTAAGAAGCCAATATAAAAGAAAATTAAGTAGATATTCATTATTACAATTATGTAATAATTGTGGGTATTGGTCCCACATTGCCTACCATATAATGCTCATCCATATGTAACAATCCTATTTATAAATGTCCCATTTGTAGTCAGTGAAATCTACTAGAAAGAAATGAAAAATGAAAAATCCTATTTCTACCTACTCTTGTATTCACATAGTACCAAAGCATAGGTTTTGAAAGAAAGAGAGAAGGAAAGAGAGAAAGGGGGAAGATGAAAACCTTAGCCATCTAGCCTACTCTTGATTTCACATAGAATCAAAGCATAGGTTTTGAAAGAAAGATAAAAGGAAAGAGAGAAGCGGAGAGGAGGAAAACATTAGCTATCAACCACACTACTCCCCTACAACCCCTATTTGCTCTTCTTGTCATGTTCTCTATCCACCACCTCCCATTTATCTTCTAACATTGTTTCCAACCAACCTCATTCCACCAGGCCATGTAGTGGCCTGATCACATCTCCAGCTACTAGAGGCAGATTAGCTTAAGCTTCTTCTTCTTTTTTCTTTTGCAGATTAGCTTAAGCTGTTCTGCCCCTAAACTGCTGGTCAGCCTTGGTAGCATCTTCTGCCAATGTCACCGGATCATCCAGGCTCTCTAGCTGCCTGAAGTGGATGTTGTATCTGGAGGAGTTGGGAGTTCTCGATCGAGTCTGACCCCTTCCCTGGTTCCCACTGGAATATATGGGATATTTTCAGAAGTGAACGTGGTTTTCATAGATAAGCCATTCCAGGTCACCTCCAAGTCCAACCACCTACTGCATCTTGCACGCCTTCCTCCTCTAATTACTAAAATCCAGATGCGTCCAGTAATTTCTTGTGTTTCATGATTGTTCAATTGATAATAAAGTTGAAAACAACACAAAAAAAGAGAGGAGATTTGAGCAGCTTTGTTTTAAGGAAAAAGGAAAGAGGATCTGTTGAAATACAGAAATAGAAAAAGGAGTTTGAAAATAGGAAAGGTGTGGAGAACAAAAAATGTAAAGAAAAAGAAGAGGAAAGAAGAAAAACTAAAGGAGAAAAGGGAAGGAAACAAAAAGGGAAGTGTGGAGAGAAATTAGGGTTTTTGGAGAGAAAGAAAACTATGGTTTTTCCATTGCATATACATAGTTATATGGATCCTCTAGCAAATCCAAATACCTAGATAAGATAATACAGTATTCAACATTCACCCTAAGATTGGAGAATACAAATCAAGCATTCCTAATTTGTTACAAAGATCCTTAAATATATAGTACAAAGACCTTTTGTAAAAATATCTACAACCTGTTGAGAAGATTTGGTATAAGGTGTGCAAATAGTTCCCACAACAACAAATTTTCGAACATAACGACAATTGATATCTACATGCTCAGTGTGTTTATGAAAGGTGAAATTGCTAGCAATGAAAATGACAACATGCTTATCACAATACAAGTGCACAAGTAAAGGAAACTTTACACCTAGCTTTGTTGGAAGAGACTTGAACCATACGATTTCACTGGTAGGTTGAGACATGGAATGATACCCAACTTCAACACTAACTGAAATACCACATTTTTCTTTTGTTTGGGTAAATGGTGTTTAGGGTGTGTGGGTTTAGCCCCACATTGATTAAATCCTTTTTTATGTCTTGTAGCTTCTATATAAAGAAGTCTTATTTTTATTATTAAATCAATCAAATCTCTTTCTTTTCTTTATTTCTTAATATGGTATCATAGTTTAGGTTTTGAGAGTTCAAAATAAAGAGAAACCCTAGGTGAGAGGAGGGATTCTTCCCTTCAACTCCCGCAAGCTCTCTTGACAACACTCCTTTCTCACAATGATCTTCCCTGTTTGTCTTCTACAGTGTCATTTGCTCTCCCATAGGGCTCCTTTTCCATTATGACATCTCCTACGAGTAACTCTTACTCTGCTCATCCATAGGCAAGGCAACTTCTTCCACTTGTGTTTCAAGCGACTCTTCCACCTAAGATGAGGTGACTCTTCTGCTCATCTTGCTTCTCTAGGTAACAAGATTGCCACCCACATATGTACAATAGCAAGACATAGATCTCTTGACTCCTCTATCACCTTCATAACCAAAGTTAGAGTACACAACCACATTCATGTGGCCATGCTTGAGTAAATTAAGCCTTTTCCTAAGTTATTCTTGATATAAGCCAGAATCCTCAAGGCACTAAGCCAATGTACCTCTTGTGGCTCGTGCATAAATTTTATTAGGAGCCCAACCATATAAGAAATATCCAAGTGGGTAACTATAAAATAAATGAGCATTCAAACAAGACACTAGTATCTTCCAAGACAATTCATCCTAGAAAGGTGGATTTTGCTCAATTGGTGTTTACTCTAGTTTGCATCCCAGCTAACTTGTCTTTTTCAACAAGTCAAGAGCATATTATTTCTAAGATAAAGTCATCCTACCCTTTGAGTAGGTAAACTCTATACCAAGGAAATATCAAAGCTTTCCAAAGTGTTACACCAGAAACTGTTTCAGCTCTCTAATGCTAGTTTCATCATCACCTATTAATAAAATTTTATCATCATAAATTGCCAAAAAGGTATGAGCAGTGGAACCATTCTTAATAAACATAGAGGAATCAACAACACATTTCTTAAACTTAAATGAGGTTATAATTGAGTTAAGTTTAGTAAACCATGCATGTGGACTTTGCTTTAACTTGTAAATGAGCTTGTGTAAGTAGCACACCTAATTCTCTCCTTGAGCAACATAACCAAGAGATAGCTCCATGAAAACATCTTCAACAAGATCGTCATATAAGAATGCATTGTTGACATCAAATTACGTTAAAGATCAACTGTAGTTGACTACAAGAGTGTTAAGGTATGCAACCAGAGGAAAGGTCTCCTCATAGTTCACACCATAGCTTTGAGTAAATCCACAAGCAACAAGGTGCACTTTATAACAATCAATCTAGCCATCTGATTTATGCTTGATGGTAAATATCCACCTACCACCAACAACTAGAGTATCTTCTAGATATGGAACAAGACACCACGTCCCCTTATCACATAATATCTACATTTTAAGATCCATGGTAGTCTTCCAATGGAGAAAGGTAAGTGCCTCTATGTAATCCCTAGGTATAAATTCTAAAGATAGAGACAAGACAAGTCGATAATAGGAAGGGCTAAGAGAATTATAGGAAATAAAATTAGAGAGGATGAAAAGTAGAAGTGTGGGTGCCTTTTCAAAGTGCAATATGCAAATCAAAGCTAGAAGGTTCTAGAGCTACATTAATTGAAAGGACTAGTTTGGCAATAGTAGTAATGGATGCATGTGTCTAACGTCTTTGATAAGCCTACAAGGATTGTGAATGTGAAGAAGACATCAATGATGGAACCTTACTAAGAGGAAGAATGACAAGATGAATAGGAATAGGGTGAGGCATAGGGTCAATCATGGAGTATGTAGTAGAGGTGAAATAAGGAGTATCCTCCATGAACAAAACATTTGTAGAGACAAAATAGCGACAGGGAGGGTAATAATACTAGTACGCTTTCTAAGTGTGAGATTACCCCCAAAAAACACATTTAATGGATCTAGGTGCAAGTTTGTCAAGATTGAGAGTAAAATTCTTAACAAAAGCAACACACCCAAAAACTTTAAAAGGCAAAGAGGAAAGCTCCTATTGATGGGAGAGTCATTGGAGTGGGAGTTAATGACGTAACAAATAGTAGACACAACATTAGACAAGATATTTTAGGATACACATCTCAATCATTAGGGTGTAGAAGATGACAATGATTACATTCCACAATATTGTTCTATTGAGATATGCGTGGCCAACTAGTTCGATACAAGATACAATGCTACTTAAAAAAAGAATGCACATCAGAGTCAAGAAGCTCCAAGGCATTACCAATATAAAAAATTTTACAAGTAATGACAAACTAATTCTTAATTTCATTAAAAAAGGTATGGATAACATTGATTAAATATTGGCAATCCTTTAACAAGTATAATTAAGACACCCAAGAGAAATCATTAACAAAAACAACATAATAGTTATAACCTAACATTAAAGGGAGTTGAGAGGGTCCTCAAATATCACAAAGAACTAATTCAAAGAATCCTTTAACATTAGACAATTCATGACACTTTAGGTAATACGAAATTGCTTACTTAAGATACATGACTCATAACAAATACGACACACAGCAACAGAAGAGTAGAGAGAATTTCAAAGCTTATGAAACAAAGGATTACTCAATCTTTTATGTCAAAGGAAGGATGAATCACCAAAAGTCACAACCAACACAAACTCTTGTGGAATGTTGTCTCAAACAAGCACATGGACACCTCATCCACATTTAAGGTCCTAACTAATCCTTCTCCCCATTTGCAACAACTAAAAAACACAGTAAGGTCCTAACTAATCCTTCTCCCCATTTGCAACAACTAAAAAACACAGTGGAAGGAATAAGAGGTAATAAAATAATGTAATTGTTTAGTAATAGTGTTGATGAACAATAAATTAATCGAAAACTCAAAGATATAAAGAACATTATTGAAGGATAAATTAAAAGTAGGGTTGGCAGTGCCAGCACCTAAAATAGGACAAAGTCATGTAATAGCTAGAGTAACAAAATTTATAGCACAAGTATCTAAGAGATGTTGGAGAAGAGATCAATTACTAGAAATATGATTACATGCACCAAAATCTATTATCTAAGAATTATTTGAGGCAGTATAAAATGAAGTTATTCTAGAAGAGAAAATGTGCACTACAATAGTATTGAAATTTTGTTGCACCTGGAAAAGTAATAGTCCACCATAATCCTCCTAAGAAATCATGACACTGTAAAGAGCAACATCAAACATTTCTGGAACTCTGAGAACTGCCATGTTTACGGATGGCAAGCACCCAAATTTCTCTCAATACCTCTTAAAAGGATGACTCTTTCTTCTATAGTGAATGCAGGGAGACTAAAAGTGACCACTCGGCCTTCTGAAACCACACTAAGTGGAAGAAGAGTTGTGTCCACCACATTGTCCTCCTGTACTGACTAAGGTAGAGGCATCCAAACCCAAGGTTGCAAGCGAAGCAACAATGGAAACATGTAATTCCCTATTAAAGGTCATCTAAAGTGATGGAACAGTGTCGGTGCACAAAATCAAGCCTCGGATTTGCAATGCAAGGTCCTTGTCAAGTCCAACGAGGAAGATTGAAACTACCAATTCTTCATGATAACATTTCTACACAACGAAATCAAGAACTAATGGTTGGTAGACGTCCAATTCATTTAAGAGCCTCTTCAAATGATTGTAATATGAGTGGACAGAGTGATCACCTTAACGATATGTGAAGAGTTGTACATAAACCTCACAGATTTAGGAGATACACTCATTTCTATATGCCGCACAAAGAGTCTCCTGCACGTGCTTCCCTTGCTGAATCCTATAATGGCTCCAAGCAATGGAATCCTAAACACTATTGAGAATTCATGAGATAACTACACAACCTGTCAAATACCACTTTGTAAATTCCTCGGCTTTGATGTTTGGAAACTCATTATGGATGTAGTGCCCAAGTATATGAGCAGTAAGGAAGGTTTCAAAGGAGATCACCCAATGAAAGCAGTTTGAATCATTCAATTTGACATCAGCCATTGTCAGTTGGAAAGAAAACATATTTTCCAAAAAGAAGAGGAAAAAAGAGAAAAGGTAAGAAAGAGAAGATGACAACATTTCATGTAGCAGCAATTATGTCTTTTTGGTTTTCTTGTTGCATATGTGGCTTTTTGTTGGAAAGTAAAAAAAAAAAAAAGAGAGAAGAAAGAGGTCTTGTATATAGCGGTGCAGTAGTTATGATGTGTAATAAAAAAATGGAAAGAAGTGATCAGCATAGAAAAGGAAAAAAGAACAAAAGAATGGAAAAAAGAAAAGTGGTGAGCATGAGGGTGGATAGAAGAAAACAAAAGGAATGTTGGAGGTAACACAAATGTTATGGCCAACTAAGCATTCATTATTGAGTAGAACAAAAGGGAGTGGAAGAAATCAGAAAAAAAACAAAAAGTATCAGTTTTTTATTTTTAAAAAGGGAAGTTTGAATCTGTCAAGTTTCATTGTGCAGGTGTTGAATATCTGTCATTGTGTGTTGAACAGTATTTGTCCCCGTTTATTGTGTGATTACATCATTGACCATTATTTGTGAGTGATCAACGTGATTACTAGTTGTCTATGCTTGTTTGTTGCTAGCTGCACATTGTTGTTACTTCGGTTAAACATGTTTCTTGCATGTCTCATGTTCACTGTAGTTGTCTAATTCTATTTTTAATTATCCTTTTTGTTTTTAATTGTATCTATGTCTGTTGCAAACTAGTTACTCCAACTTGATGAGAATGGAACATTTATGTAATAGTGAGCATTAATTTCACATTGTGTTCCACAGAAGTCTTCTATATATAATATCTCTATTTTTAGATGTTCTAATTGTAGTTAATAAAACATCAATATTCCATCAATACCTGAGAAAAGAACTGGTGACTGTGGAATTATTCCAAGGGTTTTACGTAGATCAAAGAGACCAAAATTGCCAGTATCACAGTCATCAATGAAAATGTGGCCACTCTCAAGCTCCACCATTCGAAATAAAGCATTGAGCATGCTGGACTTTCCAGCTCCCGTCCGTCCAACTATTCCAATCTTTTCACTTCCCCTAATTGTGAAGGATATCCCATGAAGCACAGTAGGAAGTTCAGGCCTATATCTCAGAACCACATTCTGAAATTTGATGAGTCCAGAAGAAGGCCATCCAGGGGGTGGTCGATTGTTTTGAATAACAGCAGGAGCCTCAGATGGTAGGTCTATATATGTCCCAGCACGTTCAACAGCATTAAGACTGTTTTCAGCTATACTAGCAAGGCGCAAAACTGCTGTTAACAAACTTGTGATATTCAAAGCATACGAAAGAAGCAAACCCATAGTAGAAGCATATTCCTTTTGATTTTGTTGTTGGTTTTGCATGACTGCAAACGATGCTGTAAACCAAATCATGATTCCACCCAATGTCTCCAGGCGAATGGCAAGCCAACGATTTGAACCCATATTTACAAGTGTAAATCTGACATTGTTGTCCATAGATCTCCCATTAATTCCAGCCATTCTGTCATAAGCTTTGTATGCACGAATTGTTGACAAACCATTTAACGCTTCACCAAATTGGGCATAGACAGGAGATCTTGTTATGGAATCCATACGTTTTACCTCACGTGAAGTAGTCTGACAAAAAAAATCAACTAAACAATAAGAACTTGCTTAATTAGGTATCTTCAAAATAAGAAATTATAAAATACTAGATTAAGGACAATATCATAAATTCAAAAGCTTCCAACTAGAAAGAGAACAACATACCTGATAGTAGAGATAGGCCGCATAAAACAGGATAAGTAGGGGCATGATGGCCCAAAGAGAGAGGGTGCTCACTATACCAATTAGAACAAAAGTTGACAGGAGCTGTGATATTTGTGCCATGAACATATTTACAAAATTAGCAACATTTCGATCAATATCACCCATATCCTTTGCAAACCTATTAATTATTCGACCTATTGGATTCGTATGGAAAAACAACATTGGAGCTTTTAGAATTGAGTCAAGCATTGCATCATGCAATCTCTTCGCCGCATAAAGACTTGAAATTATCAACCAATATGAGTTAAACAATGCAACTGCAACCTGGAATTAAAAAAATGGCAACAACATGAGTTTTTCAAAACATAAAAATACAATGAATTTCAGTAGCTGATGGAGGATTTTCCAAGTTACTGGTATCTATCCCATATCCTTACTTGACCAAGAGAAAGGAGGCCATAAACCATATTGTAGAAACCAGGACTGTAGCTCTTTTGAGGGGTTTGATCTGTCCAAATACTCAACCAAGTGCTGCTTGAAACTCTAAAAACTTCGGTCATAATATAGCAAGAGATGAGAACAAGAACAACCCACAGACCACCTAGGCCATTTTTGTACCTGGAAGGTTATAAATAACCAAAATCAAGAAAAATGGACATAAAAATTCTATTCACATCTGCAAGAGTAGATTTTACGAAAAATACAAATGAAACACAATATTCATCCAACCTAGGAAGCACAAAATCTTTTAAATATACATTGCACTCACATCCAATACATGCTGGATACAACATAGCTAGGATTCTTTGGGATTCTTATCAAATACACCGCATGCCATGTTTAGGGTATTTTTAGCAAAAAATAATTAAAAGTCACTTTGAATACAATGAACCTACCCTAATACTGAGTGAAAGTTCAACTTAAAACCAATTGGCAGCAAGTGATGGGCCCTCATTCATATAAGATTAGATTTTTTCTCTTTCATATCAATGAGGGACTTTATCTCAACAAATATAACACAAACTCACCAGAAACACAACATAGATTTGATAAGATATAAAATTTTTTAAGCTACATGTTACTAAATAATACAGGAAAACTCTTTTAATAATTTTTACACATGTTTTATTGTTATAGACTTATAGTACATGCCATTTACGACTCTTGTTTATATTAATGGCATTTGAGTGTATTATTTTAAATCTTTAAATATTTATATTTCTATATATTATTTGCTTAATGGCTTATCTAAGTCAAGCCATATCCTAAATTTTAAATAATTATTGAATACCTGAATCCAAATCAATGATGTATCTAAGGAGGTATTTGTGCATTCAAAAAATGTCAAAAAGGAAAATGAGAAATATATGGAAAACAATGGAAATGGAAAATTTCAGAAATTAACTTCAATTTTGCTATATTCCAAGTATTTGTGTATGTGAAGAAATAAGAAGAAGATAGGTGGAAAACTTTATATATGCCATTCATAAAGATAGGACCTCTTTATATAGAGGTTACATGAGAATAACTAACATTTAATCAATGTGGGGCAAAATCTACTTATAATACAAATTGTAATATACATTTAACTCGAACACTCCCCTTCAAAGTGGATTATCTAACTTGTAATTGAGTCATACATGACAAATTAACAAGGAGATATGCAACAGATAGAAATTTAAAAGTAGTAGCAATATTTTGTAAGCAAATATATTAAGAGATTTACACACATTCTCTTAAAAAATAATTTTTATAAATCATCCAATAAAAGAGATTTAATGTGAATTGTTAATGCAAATCTCAAAAAAAGAGTATGTATTTTTAATGTGAGGTATCTATACAACTCCAAGACAAAATATGAATTTTTAATATAAGATATCCATGAATCTCAAAAAGGAGTATGAATTTTTAATGCAAGGTACCCACAAGCTCCAAAGAGAAAGTATAAATTTTTAATGTGATGTATGCAGAAATCTCTAGAGAAAGTATGGATTTTTAATGTAAGGTATCTATAAATCCCAAAAAAAGGTTGAATGATAGATAATAGAATATTAAACATTTTTCTACCTTTTTTCTTCTTTTCATTATTTTTAAATTTTTGATTTTTTTTAACTTCCACCATAACTTTTTTTTTATACTACCCTTCTCCTTTTCTCTTAAAAACTTGCACGTGCTCCACAACATCTCCCTTTTTCCTTTTCTTTTTTTTGTCTTTTTCTTTTCTTTTCTCTTCTTCTCCTTTGTCTTTTCCCTTTAAGTAAAACCATGTACCTCTAACTTAAATGGGTGCAACAAACGAAGATAAAAAAAAAAGAGAATTGTTGGATCAGTGGAAGAATCATTGAATCTATGAGGAGAAACACCTACGAACACCGAGAAAGAGTCGAAGGAGGGTTGCTTGGCAAAAGCTACAGCACGGAGAGAGTTGCTACAAGAGAGGCATGACAAAGAGACTCGTTCAGTGTATAGCAGAAAAGGAGAGCCCCATGAAGTACAAAAGGGCTTCTTTGTGCAATGAAGGAGGCTATAGGTGGCAAAGCTTACGAGAGGAGTGGGACGCTCCATCCAGCTCCACCTACATTATGTGTGTTGCAACTGCCATCGCAGCTTCCAAGAAAGAGTTGCAATGGTTGTAGAATGAATAATTCTCACAGAAGATGAAGATGAAGGATGATACTAACCTAGTTGCATTTGAGAGGTAGCTCTCTCCCAAAGATCACAGTCTTCAATAGTTCAAAAGCATAAAAAAACTACAACCAACTCACTACAAGACTTAAATGGTAAAACCTAATAATAGACTGATTAACCCAACATGACCATTACAACTACTCCCCAGGTTGTGAGACCTTGTCCTCAAGGTCAAGATATTTATAAAGTAGCTTCCAGTGGCTTTCCCAAGTGACTAAAGTGGCCTCTTCCCCTTTCCAGTAGATTAACACCTTGATTATTGTCTGCCTCCCCTTTTTCTTTGTGCGGTGATCAATGATCCTCAACAGCTTCCTAACAATTTTAGGAATGGACACCGATTCCTCTACTAGAATTACTATCTATATTGGACCAATCTTCCTCTTTAACTGAGACACGTGAAATATGGGTTGAATGCAGGATCCAGTGAGTAAAATCTAGCTTGTATGCAACTCACCCAATCTTGGCCAACACCTGAAAAGGCTTATGGAAACATGACTGAAGCTTCTTGTACTGCGTCTTCATTGTTGACTGTTGTCTGTGCAACTGGAGTTATAGAAACACCCAATCACCCACTTCAAATGTCTCCTCTCTCCTCCACCTATCGACCAGTTGTTTCATTCTATGCTGTGGTTTTTCTAGGTTCTCCTTCAGCACCCTTACAATGTGCTCCATGTCTTTAACTCCTCCATGGCTGCCGCCTTCGTTGTTCCCTTTACAAATAGCACAAGATTGGGCGGAGGCCTACCATATAAGGCTTCAAAAGGAGAAATTCCTGTTGCATGATGGACCACCGTATTGTAGGAGAATTCCGCCCATGGAAGCCAATAAATCCACTGTTACGATGTTTTGTGTTCCTACAACACAAAACATCATAAGTATATCTCAATTGTTTTGTTCAAATTCCCTGTTTGCCCATTGGTTTGCGGATGGTATGTTGACGACAAACCCAACTTTGGTTCTTGCAATTTAAAGAGCACCTGCCAAAAACTGCTGGTAAAGATTGGGTCCCTGTTAGTCACTATCATTTTCAAGATCCCATGCAATTTCACTATGTTATCTACAGAGGCTTCTGCCATGTCCTTTGCAGTGAACGGGTGCTTAAGAGGGATTAAATGGCAATATTTGGTCAGCCAATCTACCACTATTAGAATACAACTCTTCCCCCTTGCTGGTGACATCCCATCAATGAAATCCATGCCAATATCCTCCCAAACCTAAGCTGGAATCAGCAAAGGCTGTAGTACATCAATTGCTTTTAGATGATCAAACTTGTTTCTTTGGCATGTGTCACATTCCTTAAATTCTTTCAGGTCTTTTTTCCACCCTTTCCATTACACATTTGCTTTCAATCTATGGGCTGATTTATAAAACCCAAAATGTCTCATGGTTGGTGTAGCATGAAACTCCATCATTAATTTTTGCAACTCTGTTTCAGCTGCTATGACTAATCTCCCCTTGTACCACAATATTCTATCCTCCAATGCAAACTTTGTTGTGATCACACACGAGAAGACCGAAGAATGGGAGAGGAAAAATGAGGATCAATCACATAAGAACAGGAAGATTTTACGTGATTCGACAGAAGCCTATTCCACAGGTGTTTCGGTGACTCTCTTCACTATTGTCACACTAGGGTTTACAAGTTACAGCATATATATAGAGTATATAGAAAACCCTAATAACTCATTAAGTCCAATAGGCCCAATAACAACTTAGGCAAATAAAAGAGATTTAAAACTTAAACAATCTCTACACATATAAATAAACTCAACAATCTCTCACTTAGAGACTGTTATAAATTTGCCCATCATGAAACTTGTAACCCTGCCACCACGTCATGCCTCCATTCTTCAAGTAACTTGGAGGCCAACTAAGGCCATACATAGCCTTAGTTTCTATGTACTAACAATCTTGGTGAACATGTCTGTTAGATTTTTATTTCCTACCATCTTCTATAGTGTGAGACTTCCCTCTTCAATTAGCTCTCTAATGAAGTAGTACTTCACTCTGATGTGCTTAATTCTATTTCTATAATTTGGATTTCTTGCTAAACAGAGAGCACTCTGACTATCACTATTTAGAACACTCCCACTAGCTCTCATCTTTAATTCTACTAAAAACTCTTGAGTCAAATTTTCTCCTTTGTTGTTTCTATCATTGCTACCAATTCAACCTCCAATGTAGAGAGAGTGACACACCCCTATAGCTATGTCATTCAGCTAATAGCTATGTCATTCAAGTTGAACACATAGCCTGAGGTATTCCTGCTCTGGTCTGTATCTCCAACAAGATCAACGTCACAGAAGCCTTGCAAATTTGAATTTTCTCTCTTGAAGTACAATCTAACATTACTAGAACCTCTAAGATAGCGCAGAATCCATTTCATTGCCACCCAATGTTCGTTCCCTAGATTAGACATAAACCTGCTCACCACCCCAATAGCATGAGCAATGTCAAGTCTAGTGCTTGTGGCAACATACATCAAACTACTTACAGCAGAGGCATATGGGATTTCAAACATGTAATTTCTTCCAGCATGATCCTTGGGTGCTTGATCCTTAGTTAACTTTAGGTGAGCTCCTAAAGGTGTCTTCACTGCTCTACATTGGTGTGGTTAAATCTTTCCAACACCCTCTCAATGTACTTTTCTTGAGACAACACCAATGTACCTTCATTCAAATCTCTCGTGATTCTCATTCCAAGAATTTGGATAGCTAAACCCAAATCCTTCATATCAAATTCCTTTGATATTTGTCGTTTCAACTCATTAATTCTGTTGATAGTATTGCATGCTATCAACATATCATCAACATACAATAACAGAATAATCAAAGAATCACTGAATTATTTTCAGTAACAACATGAGTCTATTTCACATCTACTAAAACCAATGGTACATATGTAACTGTCAAATCTCCTGTATCATTGTCTAAGTGCTTGCTTTAAGTCATAAAGACGTTTCTAAAGTCTACAGACAAGATCTTCTTTTCCAAGTATGTTGAAACCCTGTGATTGTACTATGTACAACTCTTTATCAAGGTCATCATACAGAAAAGCTATTTTCACATCCATCTGTTCTAGATGTAAGCCACTAGTTACTACTAAACTAAGAATGATTCTGACTATTGTCATTTTGATTATAGGAGAAAATAATTCAATGTAATCAATTCCTTCATTCTGTTGAAAGCCTTTGACAATCAATCTAGTTTTGTATCTCTTGGTTCCATCTACTTTTTCCTTGATTTTGTACACTCATTTGTTCTAGAAAACTTTCTTATCCTTGGGTAACTTGGTCAGAATCTAAGTCTCATTCTTTTTAAAAGAGTATATCTCTTCTTGCATTACAGACTCCCACTTACTAGAGTCCATTGCCTGAATTGCATCTATAAAGTGTTTAGGCTCTCCATTATCTATTAACAATAGATAATTAAAGGCTTAATTAAACCTTTCAAGGGGTCTTGAGATTCTAGCTGACCTCCTCATGACCTGTGCAAAGATTTCCTCTTGTTCTGGATGTTCTTCAATGGTAACATCTTCACTTGCACCTGTTTCAACAATTCCATCAGTTGAAATTCCTTCTAAGTCAATCTCATAACCGACTTAAAATCGCCTGTTAGAAGTGTCCTGATTAGCTTCTTCCTTATGCTTGTATAGCACATTTTCATAGAATGTCACATCTTTTTCTCTTAAGATCCTTCTATTTTGGTCATCCTAGAAACAATAACCAAGTTCATCTCCTCCATATCCTATAAAATAGCATTTTCAAGCCTTTGGATCTAACCTCTCTTGCACTCCCATTGATGTGTAAATAACTTATACATCCAAACACTCTCAAATGATGAATGTTTACCTTCTTTCCGGTTTATTCTTCTTCTGAAATCTTTAAATCAAGAGAAACTAAGGGTCCTCTATTGATCAGGTAGGCAGCCGTGTTAATAGTATCTGCCTAGAACTCTTTAAGGAGGTCAGCATGTAACCTCATGCTCCTTGCTATTTTATTGAGAGTTCTATTCATCATCTCTGCAATTCCATTCCACTGAAGATGTTCAAGTACAGTCCTGATATATTTGATTCAATGTTCTTCATAAAACATCTTAAAGTCATGGTTGGTATACTCACCACCATTATCTGACTTCAAGCACTTTACCTTCAAGTCAATCTGGTTCTCAATCTCAGTTTTCCATTTTCTAAATATTGAAAATACATTAGATTTATTTTTAATGAAATAAACTCATACCTTTCTGATGCAATCATCAATGAAGGTAACGTAGTATCTTGAGCCTTCGAGAGATTTAATTGGTGCTAGCCCCCATACATCTATATACACCAACTCTAGCAATCTAGCCTTTGAGTCTTTGGCAATCTGAGACATCGTAAGAAAGTTACTTTCTTCTACTTTCCAAATACACAATTTTCACAAAACTCAAGTTCTACTAATTTCATTCCTAGAATTTTACCCTTTGATGTCATAACATCCTTCCCTTTCTTACTCATGTGACCCAGTCTTTTGTGCCACAAAGTTATAGCTCCCACTAAGTCAGATGCATTAGTCAAGTATTCATCATTAGGAGTGACATACAAAGTACCAATCTTGTCACCCTTAGCAATCACCACAACTCCTTTGGAAACTTTCTACTTTCCACCTCCATGTGAAATAGTGCACCTTGCATCATTCAACTAGCCTGTAAAGATTAGATTCTTTGTCAGATCAGAAAAATATCTGACATTTTCTAACTTCCAACTACCACTATTGTGAGATTTGATGTAAGCATCATCAATTTCCACAATATCCAATGTTCTGTCATTTGCCAGATAAATTTTCTTTTCGTCTATATTTCTGTAATTCTTTAAAAATCCTCTGAGATTAGTGGAGTGGAATGAAGCACTTGAATCTATTATCCATAATTCAACTGAACTATCAATTGTATAGGCCAAAGCATCTGCAATTTCATCACAAATTGAATTTGCAACTCCTTTGCCATTGTCTCAACTCTTTCTAGGTGTTTTATATTGATTTCTATAGTGCCCCCTCTTATTACAGTTCCAACAAATTATGTATTTTCTGTTTTTCTTCTTCCCTTGGACTTTGAATTACTTCTATTTCCACCTCTTTGCTGATTCCTTCCACTGGACTCAACACTTAAGGCTGCTCCTAAAGTGCTGGACTGTAGGTTGCTTTTCCTTTGAATGTCTTCACTTAGAATCAAATATCTGATATCTATTAGCTTCAGTTTCTCATGCTTTAGAGTACTAACACAAGTGACTACTGCAAATCAACTTTCTAGTAAAGAAGACAACAGAATTAGTCTTAACTTCATCATCAAAATTAATCTCAATTGAACTCAACTGAGATATGATAAAGTTAAATTTGTTGATGTGATCTACCACACAACCACCTTCCTACATCTTTAAATTAACAATCTCCTCATCAGATACACCTTATTGGAAGCAGACAGCTTCTCATACATATCTGAAAGAACTTTCATCAAATCTGCAATGGTTCTTTCTTTAACAATGTTGAATGCAACATTCGTCGTTAAAAACAATTTGATCACACCCAAGGTCTGTCTGTCTAGCAACTCCCAAGTCTTTTGATCTATTTCTTCAGGTTTAGTTCCTGAAAGAGGCTCATATAGCTTCTATTGATAGAGGTAATCCTCTATCTACATCTTCCAATACTTAAAATCATTGCCATCGAATTTATCAATTTTAACTTTTCCGTCTTCTACCATTTTCTATTTAACAGTGCAAACAATGACAAAAAACAAACACAATTTTCACATTGTGAACCTCTGTACACATGTGCTCCTAGCTCGACCCCTGTACACCCAAAGATTCGAACACAAGCCGGGACAAACTTGCAACGCCCGGCCCTCCTACGCACCTGCGAACAGCCACACCTACCGGACGGAGCATCTTCCACGCATGGCCTTTCTACACGATTGACAGTGTCAACTCCTCCACACGCAACAAACGGCGACCTCCGCACGGTCACGCATAGTCGACAACCTCTGCACAGTCATGCACAATCGGCGACCCCATAATCGACGACCTCTCCTCACGGGAACCCTAGCTCCGCGCACCTATAAACGACACATCTTCTTTACACACAAGCGTCAACGAACAGAACACCTTCCTGTGTGCAAGATTGTCGACCAACATTCAATCTCCTTCATGCGCGAACAACTACACGCAACAATCGGCGAAGCTCCTCCTCAAAAAACCCTAGCCGCCAATAGTCCTTCACACAATCTTCTCACCTCTCAACAAGGCTCTGATACTAGTTGTTGTGATCGCACGAGAAGATCAAAGAATGGGAAAGGAACAATGAGGATCAATCACACAAGAATAGGAAGACTTTACGTGGTTCGTCAGAAACCTACTTCATGGGCATTTCGATGGCTCTCTTCACTATTGTCACACTAGGGTTTACAAGTTACAACATATATATAAGGCATATAAAAAACCCTAATAACTTATTAAGCCCAATAGGCCCAATAATGACTTAAGCAAATAAATGAGACTTAAAACTTAAATAGTCTCCACACATATATATAAACTCAACAAACTTTTGGTGACATAACCTCCCAAACTTGTAGTAATTCAGCATATGCAACTGAGTTTTTATGCCAATCTTGGACCTGCACTGCACATTGTCAACTGCCCCTTGTCGAGAAAGGGCCTCCACTGCGATGCTTTCCTTCCCCAAGTTATATTCATTCTTGTAGTTGTAACACAACAGTCTACTCAGCCATTTTTCTTGAGTTTCAGTGCATGACTGTTGAGATTGCAGATATTTCAAACTGACCTGGTCAGTCTTTATTACAAAAGAGCTTCCACGCAAGAATTGCTTCCATTTTTCCACCATCGTCATGATTGGCTTGCTCATAAATGCAATGGGATGGCCCTCTTACATTAGAATTGCTCCTATACCAATGCCCGAGGTGTCACACTCCAAGACAAAAGGTTTAGCAAAACAATTAACCACACCCTGCTTTAATTGCTATCTTTTACTTCAAAAATGCTTCTTGTTGGTTTTCTACCCACTGTTGCAAAGTTGTGAGAGGTTGAGCAATCTTCCTATAGTCCTTTATAAATCTTCTATGGTACCCTAATAAACCCAGAAAACTCCTTACAGCCCTCACATCCTTGGGATTTGGCCACTATAAAATTGCAGAAATTTTATCCTTGTCCATACTGACCCCTTTAGAACTGATGACGTGTCCTAAGTACACGATTTCCTCCATCATATGTTAGGGTTACTCTGGTGTGGAGACTGTTTAAGTCTTTAGTGTATGTATCCTTATTAGGCCTATTGGGCCTAATAGCCTTTGAGGTAATTTGTGCCCTAATGATGCACTATATATATGTGCTGTAACCTTGTAACGGTGTGTGTGTGAAAACTAGTGAAACCACCAGAAGACGCCCGTGGAGTAGGCTTAGGCTAAACCACGTAAAACCTTGTGTTGTGCTTGCTTCTCCTTCTCTTCTGCCTCCTTCCCTAGTATCGAATCTCGCCTTTTTTTGGTTTAATCCCATAAAACTGGTATCAGAGGGTTAGGGTTTAAGAAAAAAAAGAAAAAAAGGAGGATTTGGGACTGCCGTTAGGGTTTGGTGAATAGTAAACAGCTGTTCGTGCGGGTGCGAGCGAGGAAGGTGAAGCTGGAAGCTGTGTTGGCGGCGGAGGAGGGAGTCTTCCACAGGAGCGCTGCCTGACGCCGGATCTACAGAAGCCAGAAGCTTCGTCCGACACGAGGAGAGCGTCCGACGATGTAGATCCAGAGCCGTCCGACGTCGTGCGCGAGGAGGCCAACGCCGGAACCTCAGATCCAGAGCCGTCCGACGACGTGTGCGAGGAGGGCGACGTCGGAACCCCAGATCCAGGTCGTCCGACGCAGATCCAGAGCAGCCCGACGTCGTGCGCGACGAGGGTGACGCCAGAAACCTAGATCCAGAGCCGTCCGACGCCGGAACTGCAGATCCAGTTCTGTTCGACGCAAGCAGAGCGTCCGACGACACAGATCCGGGCCATCCGACGCAAGGAAGCCGTCCGATGCCGCAGATCCAGGGCGGTCTGACGCCGTCAGAGCTGTTCGACGCAAGCAGAGCCGTTCGACAACGCATCCAGAGCCGTCCGACGCAAGGGAAACCGTCTGACGACCCAGATCCAGTGGAACACGAGTTCCAGGAGAGCTCGTTGGGTTCTTTTTTTTTAGAGTGATACAGTAGTGTCACTGAAGAGGAAAAATGACAGACAACGGAAAGCTCAAAATTGAGAAGTTTAACGGTAATGACTTTGGATACTGAAAAATGCAGATAGAGGACTACCTCTATCAAAGAAAGTTGCATGAGCCTCTGTTAGGAGAAAAACCTGCAGAAATAGAGCAAAAAACATGGAATCTGTTGGATAGACAGGCTTTGGGTGTGGTCAGATTGTCATTAGCCAAAAATGTTGCTTTCAACATTGTCAAAGAGAAAACCACAGCAGATTTGATGAAACCTCTTTCAGATATGTACGAGAAGCCGTCTGCTTCAAATAAAGTGTATCTGATGAGGAGGTTATTCAATCTGAAGATGTCAGAAGGTGGTTGCATGACAGATCACATCAATGAATTCAATGTCATCATATCTCAACTAAGTTCAATTGAGATTAATTTTGATAATGAGGTCAAAGCCCTAATTTTGCTATCTTCTTTACCAGAAAGTTGGTCTGCAGTGGTAACTGGTGTTAGTAGTTCTCTAGGACACGAGAAATTGAAGCTAACAGATATCAGAGACCTGATTTTAAGTGAGGACATTCGGAGAAGGAACAACTCACAAGCAAGCACTTCAAGAGCAGCTTTAAGTGCAGAATGCAGAGGAAGAAATCAATAGAGAAATGGTAGCAGAAACTACTCAAAGTCCAGAGGGAAAAGCAAGGGCAGGAAGAACATTATCTGCTGGAACTGTAATCAGAAAGGGCACTACAAGAATCAATGCAATGCACCAAGAAAGGCGCAGAGCAATGATGGGGGAGCAGCAAATTCAGTATGTGAAGAAATTGCAGATGCTCTAGCTTGTACTGCTGACAGTTCAGTTGAATTTTGGATTCTAGATTTAGGTGCTTCATATCATTCCACAAACGTCAAAAGACTGCTGAGAAACTACAGGCTCATAGAAAAAAGGAAACTCTACCTGGCAAACAACAATGAGCTAGATATTGTGGGAATTGGTGATGCTTACGTCAAAACCCACAATGGTGGCATATGGAAGTTAGAGAATGTCAGACATGTCCCTGGTTTGGCAAAGAATCTGATCTCTACGAGTTAGTTAGACGATACAGGTATGTTTATCTCACATGGAGGTGGAAAGTGGAAGGTTTCCAAATGAGCCATGGTAATTGCTAGAGGTAACAAAGTTGGTACCTTATATGTTATCCCTAGTGATAAATACTTGGCTAGTGTTGCTGATTCAGTTGGAGCAACAACATTATGACACAGAAAATTGGGCCATATGAGCAAGAAAGGGATGGAAATTATGGCAACAAATGGAAAATTTCCAGGGATGAAATCTGTAGAGTTAGAATTCTATAAAGATTGTGTACTTGAAAAGCAAAAGAAAGTGAGCTTCTCAAGGAACTCCAGGTTGCCAAAGACTCAAAGGCTGGAATTGGTACATACAGATGTGTGGGGACCAGCACCTATCAAATCTCTAGGATGCTCAAGATATTATGTTACCTTCATTGATGACTGCACCAGAAAGGTATGGGTTTATTTCATCAAAAATAAGTCTGATGTATTTTCAGTATTTAAGAAATGGAAAACTGAGGTTGAGAATCAGACTGGTTTGAAGGTAAAATGTTTGAAGTCAGATAATAGTAGAGAATACACCAGTCATGACTTCAAAATGTTCTGTGAAAAACATGGAATCAGGTTAATCAGAACTGTTCCTAAGAATCCTCAGCAAAATGGAGTTACAGAGAGGATGAACAGAACTCTGAATGAAAGAGCAAAGAGCATGAGACTGCATGCTAGTTTTCCCAAAGAGTTCTAGGCAGATGCTGTTAGTACAGCTGCTTACCTGATTAATAGAGGACCCTCAGTTCCTCTTGATTTGAAGATTCCAGAAGAAGTATGGTCTGGAAAGAAAATAAACATTTACCATTTGAAGGTGTTTGGATGTGAAAGTTATGTTCGCATCAGTAATAGTGCTAGGGACAAGTTAGATCCAAAGGCCAGAAAATGCTACTTCATAGGTTATGGAGGAGCAGAACTTGGTTATCGTTTCTGGGATAACCAAAACAGAAGGATCTTGAGAGAGAAGGATGTAACATTCCATGAACAAGTGTTGTATAAACACAAAGTAGGAGCTGGTCAAGACACTACTCAAGATCAATCTCGTACCAGTTGTGAAATTGAATTAGATGAAGTTCCTACCAATGGAAGTGTTGATCAGGAGACAGGTGCCATTGAAGATGTCATTCCTGAAGAACATCCAGGAGAAGAGGTGGTTCCAGTACAGACAATAAGGAGGTCAACTAGGGTCTCAAGACCTCCTGAAAGGTTCAATCAAGCATTTAACTATTTGCTACTGACTGAACATGGAGAGCCTAGACAGTTTGAAGATGCAATTTAGGCCACTGATTCTAGCAAGTGGGAGTTTGCAATGCAAGAAGAGATGAATTCTCTTGAGAAGAATGGTACTTGGATCCTGACCAAGTTACCTAAGGACAAGAAAGCCCTTCAAAATAAATGGGTGTACAGAATCAAGGAAAATGCAGATGGAATCAAGAGATACAAGTCTAGACTGATTATCAAAGGCTTTCAGCAGAAAGAAGGAATTGATTACACTGAGATATTCTCTCCTGTAATCAAAATGACGACTATTAGAATTATTCTCAGTCTGGTAGTCTCTCATAGTCTACATCTAGAGCAGATGGATGTGAGAACAGTCTTTCTGCATGGTGATCTTGATGAGGAACTGTATATGGTGCAGCCACAGGGTTTCAATGTCCCTAGGAAGGAAGAACTTGTCTGTAGACTTCAGAAAAGTCTTTATGACTTAAAGCAGGCACCTAGACAGTGGTACAGGAGATTTGACAGTTACATCTATACTATTGATTTCAGTAGATGTGAGATGGACTCATGTTGCTACTGGAAACAATTCAATGACTCCTTGATCATTCTACTATTGTACGTTGATAATATGTTGATAGCTTGTAATAACATCAACAAAATCAATGAATTAAAGCAACAGATATCAAAAGAATTTGATATGAAGGACTTAGGTTCAGCCAACCAAATCCTTGGAATGAGAATCAAGAGAGATTTGAATGAAGGTACCTTGGTATTGTCTCAAAAAAAGTATATTAAGAAGGTGTTGGAGAGATTCGGCCACACCAATGCTAGAGCAGTAGAGACACCCTTAGGAGTTCACCTAAGGTTGACCAAGGATCAGATGCCTAAAGATCACACTGAAAAGAATTACATGTCTAAAGTCTCATATGCTTCTGCAGTAGGTAGCTTGATGTATGCTACAACAAGCACTAAACCTGACATCGCTCATGTTGTTGGAGTAGTGAGCAGGTTTATGTTCAATCCAGGAAAAGAGTATTGGGAAGCAGTAAAGTGGATTCTGTGCTATTTGAAAGGTTCTAGTGACGTTGGATTGTACTTCAAGAAAGGCAATTTAGACTTGCAAGGCTTCTGTGATGCTGATCTTGCTGGAGATTCAAACCAGAGCAAGAGTACTTCAGGTTATGTGTTCACCTTGAATGGCACAGATATAAGCTGGAGGTCTAAGTTGCAAGGGTGTGTTACCCTTTCAACAATGGAGGTTGAACTGGTAGCTATAACATAAGCAGCAAAGGAGCAAATTTGGCTCAAGAGTCTTCTTGGAGAATTAAAGATAAAAGCTAGTAGGAGTATTCTAAACAGTGATAGTCAGAGTGCTCTTTACTTAGCAAGAAATCCAAACTACAAGAGTAGAACCAAGCATTTCAGAATTAAGTATCATTTCATCAAAGAACTGATTGAAGAGGGAAATCTGACACTTTAAAAGATAGCAGGAAGCATGAATCCAGCAGACATGTTCACGAAGACTGTCAGCATTCAGAAACTAAGGCTATGCATGGCCTTAATCGGCCTCCAAGTTACTTGAAAAATGGAGTGGCGTGGTGGCAATGTTACAAGGTTGATGAGCGAGCATACGTCTGTAACAGTCTCCAAGTAGGAGATTGTTAGGGTTACTCTGGTGTGGAGACTGTTTAAGTCTTCAGTGTATGTATCCTTATTGGGCCTATTGGGCCTAATAGCCTTTAGGGTAATTTGTGTCCTAATGATGCACTATATATATGTGTTGTAACCCTGTAACGGTGTATGTGTGTGAAAACTAGTGAAATCACCAGAAGACGCCCGTGGAGTAGGCTTAGGCTGAACTACGCAAAACATTGTGTTGTGCTTGCTTCTCCTTCTCTTCTGCCTCCTTCCCTAGTATCGAATCTCGCCTTTTTTTGGTTTAATCCCATCATCATAAACTCACACTTCCCTGTTTTTGCATACAACTGATTTTCTTTCAGCAACTTAAACACCATCTCTAGTTGCCTTATGTGGTCTTCAGAAATTTCACTATAAACAAAAATATTGTCAAAAAAGACTAATACAAACTGCCATAGGTACAGCCAAAAAATACCATTCATAACTGATTAAAATGTAGCTAGAGCATTGCACAACCTAAATGGTATTACCACAAATTCATAGTAGTCATCATGTGCACGAAAGCAATTTTATGGACATTTTCTTCAGTCAACCTAATTTGGTGATACCCTAACCATAGATCAATTTTCAAATACCATTAGGCTTTACCGAACTCGTCTAAGAGTTCATCCACAATTCACCATTTTCCTAAGTTTGCAGTAATCCACGCACATCCTCTATGAACCATCTTTCTTTTTAATCAACAATGCCAAGGAAGCAAACTCGTTCAGGCTGTAACGTATCTACACCTTTTTTAAAAACTCCTTGACTTGCCTTTCCAACTTGAAAGTGAGCATAACGGTATGTTTTTACTGCTACAGCCTCTTCTCCCTGCTTCAACTCAATCCAATGATCATATCTTTCAACTGCAGGTAGAACCTATGGCTCATGAAAATTCTCAGCGTACTGTTCCAGTAGTTCCTCATCCTCTGAGATCTCCTCCCCATCATCTGACTCCACACCCTATAGTAGGAACAATTTCTTGTTCTTACAAACATGGCCCCGATGAAACTTCTCTTCACATTTAAAACACAACCCTAACTCCCACCTTCACTATTCCTTGTTTGGAGTCACCTTGATGTATCCAGGGGAATGTTGTGAGCACCCTCTTCCTCTTGCAAATGCCTCCCCCTTGCCCTTAAAAGATGCTCCCAAAGAAATGGCGACACTACTCTCAGTCCTTCTAACTGCAACTTCCCATTTCATGCTCACCATTCCCTTTTTCTTAATGTTGATTCTTGACTCTCAAACCTTTGCAAAAGAAACTACCATTACCAGCACGACTGGTTGGAAGCATTTGACATTCAACTGAATTTTCCTAGTAAGGCCCCTGACGAAGTAGGAGACCAATTCTCCCTCGAACATCCCTGGTACCTTAGTCAACAGTTCGTCAAAATCATTTAAGTACTCCATCATCATCCCCTTCTGTTTCAATTTGTACAATTCTTCACCAAAATCACTGAGTGGATACATCCCAAACCTTGCCTCCAGTCCTTCCAAAAATTCACCCCATTCCACCCTATCCCGCCCTGATTTAAACCCCTGGAACCAACATGCTGCCATTCCACAGGCTAAAAGATGCAGTCGCGACCCACTCATCAGGTTTAACATGGTGATACCCCAAGAGCTATGCCACCTCTTGCCCCCATTTATCTGGATCCCCTGAGCCCATGAATAGAAGGAAATCCATTTTTTGATTAAGGTAGTGCTTACCTGTTCCCCTATCCAAGGTTTCAAATCTCAATATTGCATTAGGAATGATTCTCTGAAAAAGGGAAACGTATCAAGGATCAAGGATAGCATTAGTGGAAACACAATACCTTTATGGAAACAACTTAAAAATTTTAAATTTTAACTTAAAACTCAAAGATAAAGATAAAATAAGCTATAATAAGCATATAAAAACACTTAGACAAATTTTAAAAATAATCATCAATAAAATATCAATTAGATAAGAATATAGTAGTTACACATATGAAAAAACTTTAAATCATAAATAAATGACTGAAAAAACTTTTATTACAAATAATTTAAAATTCAAGTTATATTTTAATAAAATCCAAATTACATATCAATAAAATCTAAGTTACAGTTAAATATAATCCAAGTTATAGTTCAATAGATTTTAGATTACATTTTAATAGAAATCAGGTTATATTTCAATATATATCAAGTTACATTTTAATAAAATTCAAGTTATAACAAAAATTAATAAGATTATGCATGGTACTAGAGAATTTCTACAATCTCCATAATTAAAAATTTTATGAAGTATAAGATGGAGGATATTGATGTATCTACTTTAAGGCAGCTTGGCCCTTTACAGTCATGAACCCCTCATGTATTTTTAACAAAATTACCTTACAACAATAACAACCTGTATTATAAATCCAAAATTTAGGGTTGGTCAAATGAAACTTTTTCTTACATATACTTCTATTTATGGCCAAATCTTCTGTAAAATTACATTAATTTATATCTTTTCATAAAATTTCAAACCAAATAATTTTTGGTCTTCCTTCTTTTAATTTCTTCAATGCTAATTAATTCTTCCTTCCTAACCGATGCATTCTTTGGTCTCTTAAGGATACAACCAAATAATCTAAGTTGATTTTCTCTTATCTTCCTAATAGAATCAATTTTTAACTTATCCATTATAACATTAACACTCATCTATCTTAGTGTTCAGATCTCTATAACATAAGCTTTTTACACATAATTATGTTTTGCAGTCTAGTATTATGAATAACAAAGTATAACCAAATGAATTAACAATTTTATAAAAAATTTCTTTTAATTTTAAATGTATCCTCTAATAACATAACACTCTAGAAGCATTTTTTCACTTCATCCACCCCACTTTAATCTTATGAATAATATCCGTACCTTACTGATAAAAATTGCAAATTATAGACATTATTTATGAATGCATTTACACTTATCAAGACTTTTTCTAGACAAATACATTATTAAAAGGCTAAGTTTTTAAGACCAGGACATATGTTATTTTTTTGAACCATCTCTTTTAGATATTTAAAACTCATCATTTTTTGTCCTAATCTTGCTTTATTTTTGTATGATTCAACTTTCTAGTATTAATTTTCATTTGCAATTAATATAAACATTAATAATTGCATATAATTATATAATAACTAGGACTTTTTACTTATAGTAATCAGGAGAGGGCAAACCATTGTGTAACAATAAAGTTGTTATAATGAGAAGTAGAGATACAAAACTGTAACCTACCTCTCCAATTATGAACGTGAGACTACAGACAATTCAACTCTCCCTAGAGACCCCACATTAGTGGGAGCCCTACGTACTAGATTTTTCCTTTTTACTTAGTATGCATCAGCATCACCAAGGGACTTTGCACATTGAAAAGTATGCAATAACCCATGTGTAACTATAAATTCCTCAAAGATTAAAAGAAACCTATCAAAAAGAAGAAAGCAGCAACCTATATGATCCCACAGAGAAAAGAGAGACTTGCCTATCAAAAACAGACCAGTTGACAAGACCTGTTTCACGTTCCTCCCTTTTAATTAGAATAGACTTCCCTTCTTTTCTTTTTTTTGGACCATCCTCAGCTTTTGTTGTCTCCTTTATCTGGGATTTCTCGCTATCGTGACCGGTCTCTTCACTTTTTTCTTTATCTTCCACTTGTTCATCAATCCTTCCAGCACTTTCCATCAACTTTTGGAACAATTCCCCATTCTGAATCAAATCATCATATGTTCCTTCCTCTTTTACCACACCTTCATGGACCAATATAATTCGATCTACATTTGGAAGAAAATGCAACTGATTTGTAACAAGAATTCGGGTTTTCCCCCACAACTCTTCCTTAACACATTTATCAAATACCTGTCAATATAAAATATACAACGTATAAGGCTAACATACTCAAAATCCGAAAGGCCACTGATAAGCATCTACTCTGCAGAATATTCTAAAAAAATCGCAAAGAATCACAAATGCTAAGCATGGTCAACAACTCCTTTTTAAATCAACAACACTACAGTCCTTGTATGAATAAACATCCAACACAAACTGAGAGTCTATGATAAGCTATCAATTTAGCATTTTTTGCAGCACAAAAAATGAATTTTAATAATCAACGGAGACAAGATCAAAAATTATTTTAATTGTGCCAAAGTTTATTAATGACAGTGTTACCTGTCGCCCAACATGAGCATCTAGTGCACTCAATGGATCATCAAATATGTAAACATCTGAATTTGAATATACAGCCCTTGCCATTGAAACTCTTTGCTTTTGTCCACCACTAATGTTCACTCCCCTCTCACCAATTTCAGTGAGGTCGCCACCCTAATGAAAAAGACAAGAAAAATGAATAAGCTATATGCAAAGTAAAAGCAAATATCTAGGCAATAAGCAAGAATCTAGAGATTTACTGTCTAGGCAGGGAGAAAATCTCAAACTCACATTCATCAAGAAACACACACACAAACAGAGAAACACAAACACAACTTACAGGGAGCAAGTCAAGGTCATGTGACAGAGCTGTCACTTCAATTGCTTTCTCATAGTGTGATGATTGAAAATCAGATCCAAATAATATATTATCACGTACCTAGAAAAACATATACACAATTATTTATATTTACATACAGTATGTTACAGCTGATATCAAAGTTATTGAGAAGATAAAACATACAGTAGCATTGAAAATCCATGAAATTTGTGGAACATAAGCAACACTTCCTCTAACAATAACACTGGTATTGGTATTTGGAACTGGTGGAAGTTCCCCAAGCATAGCAGATATCAATGATGTTTTTCCTTCTCCTGTGCTTCCAACTATTGCAACAAGGCTTCCAATAGGTATGTCTAGATTAATATTTGACAATGTATGCTTCTCTGCCTGCATAATTTTCAGCATCCTACCATGTCAAAAAGCAAAGAGATGGCAGCATGTACCATTGGCAGGGTTATATGTATTTTAACTGAATGAGGTGTATAAATGTACAAAAACAATGAAGACCTTGGTATAAAATGAAACAAATAAGAAAGAGTTATTTTTACTAATAAAGCATAAGACCTCAATATATAGAGACTACACAAGAAGGATAAAAATACAACAAACAATGGGACTAAAGCCACATCTAACATAAAACTCTAATATTAACTCCTACACTCTCCCTCAAGATGGAGGATCCATCTTGGAAGAGGTTAACATAATAGACTAAACAATTTCTTTTTCTTAAAAATAATAGACCCAACTTTTTTTTTTCTTCTTTGTGTGCGCTCATGTGCACACAATAGACCCATCTATCTTCTTCTCTACAACCCTAATCACGGGCTGCAAGAGGCAACAACAATAGAGGCAGCAGGTGCAGCAATTCGGTGCAGGAGCACACATAACAGTTCTTTCCTGGAGCATCATAGAGAACCCTAATTCTAGGCAAGACTTCAAGATATAGAAGCTACACAAGAAAGATAAAAAATAAAACAAACAATATGAAACTAAAACCACATCTTACAACATAAAACCCAAATATTAACTCTCACAACCTTAGTCTATAGCATTAATTCTCTCCATTTATTCCTAACTGTTATATTCTCAAAAAGATAATGTAATATCAAATCCTCATTTCACTATTTCTATTAATGAAATTTTAATCTTCCACTATCCAGTCATAAATCACAATGCATGATCATAAGAAATGGGACTGTGAATCTCATTTTTATCAAAAGAGATCTCAATCACACTATTTCACTTGAGACATAGGTAGTGTTTGCTAAGACAAACTCCAGCTATCTTTACTATACACAATTGGAACTAACTATTTTTAACAAACAACTGAATTTAATACGGTAATAGTAGCTAAAGTTCAACTACAATTACTATTCATATAATTTTAACCACATCACATGTTCTTATAATTACTATACACAGTTAAAGCTGAAATATTAACTTACCAAATAAAATAGCTACGTACAGTATTTACCATTTCTCTCAACTACAATTACTATTCATTCACATTTATTTTAAAAATCTCATTTTTACAACTCCAACTCTTCTTCATTCCAAAAAAACACTTTCAACTGAAAAGGCAAAAATGGAAGAAGACCAACCACAGTTGTCATTAAAAAAATATGTTGATATCACAAAAAATGTTTTTGTTGTACTAAAGAAGTGTACAATTTTTCATAACATTGTAAAAAAATAATTATTGACATGAGAAAAAAAGTCTATCATTTTTAAAAAATATTGTAAGAATTATTGTAATATTGTAAAAAATGATAAAATGTTATTCAAAAATATTGTACAATTTTTAAAAATAGTCTCATTGTAATAAAGAAGTGTGCATTTTTTGTAACATTGTAAAAAGAAATTATTGACATTAAAGGCTGAAAGGGGAAAAAAAATCTATCATTTTTGTAACATTGTAAGATTTATTATAACATTATAAAAAATGTTCTCGTTGTAATAAAAAGTGTACAATTTTTTATAATGTTGTAAAAAAAATTATTGACATGAGAGGCTGAAAAGGAGAAAAAGTCTATCATTTTTTGTAATTTTTTGTAACATTGTAACATTAAAAAAAATGTTTTTGTTATAATAAAGAAGTGCATTTTTTTGTAACATTGTAATTGTTTTGTTTTAAAAAATAATAAAACGTTCTTTAAAAAAATTTAAAATATTATAAAAAATGTTATTAGCGTTGGTAACAAATTTGACATTTTTTGTAACATTGTAAGAATTATTGTAATATTATAAAAAATGATACAACGTTCTTCAAAAATGTTGTAATATTGTAAAAAATATTGTTTTCATTATAATAAATAAGTATGAAATTTTTTGTAATGTTGTAAAAAAAATTGTCACTATTATACTTATAAGAAAGTTATTGACATCAAATGCACTGCAAAAGAAAATCCGCATTTTTGGTATCATTGAAAGAATTGTTCCAATGTTGTAAAAAATTTAAAAAAATCCTTTAAAATGTTGTAACATTGTAAAAGATATTGTTATATTATAAAAAAGTCAATAATTATTTTTAACATTATACAAAATAACACACATATATGATAGTTTAAAAAACTTTCATGATCTACAGTAAAAAAATTTATTGACAAAAAAATTTCATAATATATGACAATGTTTAAATATAATCTCACATAGATAATGTTTTTTTAAAACAAAACCATAGGAGGTTGTGCATGCCGACACTTTAATGGAAATGATTGAAAACGAAAAAAGCAATTTTAACTCCTGCCATCCGAACGAGCCCTTATATTTGTAAATTATCAATGTGTTGCGACATTATATACGACATATTTGTACTTATGTTTACTAGAAGGTTATATTTGACCGTACATATATATGTTTTTATAAACTTATCTATCTATAATGTTGCACTTTCAAATTTTGTAGTTGTGACAATACTTTTCTTTAAAGAATTATGTTGCTTTTATTTATATTTTTAGGTAAAGTTTTCAATTGTATCAATGGTAAATTTTATTTTACAATATACGATTTGTATGATCTACAACATTGCATATTTATTTGATAACAAACGTCATACAATTTTAATTATTTCCACAAAATCATAATTATTATTTTTGATGTAATTTGTAATTTAATTTGTTTCATTCACAATTATAATTATTATTTGATGTAATCATATTTGTTTGTAATTACACTACTATTTGTTTGAAACCCATGAGAAAGCATCATAGAGTTGAGTTTACCAAACCACACTCAAGGGCTTTATTTAAGCCTATATATGGCTTTCTTCGGCAAGAAAACATGTATCTCCCCCTAAGCAATATACTCCAAAGGTTGATCCTTGTAAACTACCTCCTTCAAGTCACCATAAAGGAATGCATTGCTAACATCCATCTATGTCAATCACCAGCCACTATTAATGGTAAGAGATGATAACATTGATATCCCTATTAAGTACAAAAATACCTAATAAAGATGCACTTGATAGACCAAGGAGAAAATTTATTAAGTCCAAGAGCAAAATTCTTAAAAAGGACTGTATACCCAAGGACCTTAGGAGGTAGGGCAAATAATTCATTATTAGGATGAAGATGCCAAAAAGGAACATCAACTCCTCAAGGTGCAAAAAACATACAATTGATAAGATAGTAAGTAGCAAAAAGGCATCAATGCACAAGTAGTGTGGCATATTCATTGCAAACATCAAAGTACAAGCAACATCTAAGAGATGATGTTTGCATTCTACAATCCCATTGTATAGAGAGTATGGGGACAAGCAAGTTGAAATTACATGAATAGTGAAGGCTAATTCATTTTGTTAAGCACGAAACAAAAGGTACTCATCATAATCCGCTTAAGATATTTGTATAGGCAATGGTGGAGTGGAGGCATTATCAATTGAAATGTCCACTTCAACAACATTGGCCACGACAAGAGGACAACCAAGTTTTTGCCAACACCTCTTGAACGGATGGTTTTTTTGTCCACAGTGAATGCACGATGTCCATGACTAACGCAACCTTGACCCCAACCCCACAATTGAGAAGAAGCCTATCCATTACAGGTGTCACCTAAGGATGGAACAACTGCAAGTGTAGATGCATCTCCAAGAGTTGACATTGGAACAGAAGTCAACATGTAGAGCATGCATCCGAAGCTAGTCTACAATGAAGATATAGTGTCTGCCCTCAAAATCTATCTGTATATCTATAAAACTACGTCAACATGAAAGCAAACAAGGAAATCATCACAACAAGCTCCTAACCATACTAACAAGGACTGGAAGGTCGACCACAAGGGATTGGTCAACCTCGAGCTCATCAAGTAAGGCACACAGACAATTGCTATAAGAGTGGAAGGAAGTATCCCCTTGCCAGTGAGAGAATAGTTGCTCATAGATGATGCACACACGAGAAATATTGTGTTCATTCCGGTAGGTAGAACGATGAGTTTCCTACACTTGTTTGGCCAATCAGCAGTGGATGATCCATGAAGCAATGTTGGATTTTACGTTGTTGATTATCCAAGAAAATAACAACATAGTTAGAAGTATACTAGTCTAAATACGCCTTAGATTTCATGTTGGGTGGCAAATCCTCAGTAGACGAGGATCATGGGAGTGAGCATCCAAGAAAGTCTATAACGCACTCGCCCAACAAAAGTAGTTTTTCTCATTGATCCTTGCGTCTGTAGCCACCAGCTGTGAGATCCATGAGACGCTTGCCAATGAAGAGTCCATTGCAAAGCATAAACCATATGCATTTTTCTACTACATTCAACCTAATCTAATTCTTTAAGTAACTAATTCATGACTTATTATAGATCATAAATATTGAGAACATGTTTTAAGAAGATTATAGCCATCTAATATATCATTCACCCATCAATGATAGTATCATTGCTGAACTTACATTCCATATATTCAATCTTAATCCAACTTAGTCTAGACACTTATGTGCTACCTTCAAAGGTATGTTATTGGGTTTCTATAGTTCTAGTTTAAAGCTAATGTGTACTTTGCTTTCATTCAACTATGATTAAATAATTTGCAAAGAACATAAACCACAGAAGTTCTTAACTTTCTTTAGTCGATTCATTTATAATCAATACAACATGTGATGTATGAATGTAAAAAGACTTTCTGCTTTTCCAAAAACTAAATAGAAGAGGATAAAATCAGTATATTACAGGATACTTAAAGGTAATTCACACAAAAATTGTGTTTGTGAGAATACACATGTAAAACACAAAAGATATGATGATGATATGTTTTAACTTTCTGGTTGTGTGAGTTTCCATCTACCTTCATCTTTCACATTTTTTGACTCTTAAAATCTAGGTTTTAATAACACAAGAAATAGGCAGAAGTAAAATATTATTCCTAAGTAAATATAAGGTCCCTATATATACGAGTTACACAAAGAGAACAATACTACTTAAACAATGAGAGACTAAACCCACAATACACAAATAATCTAATAAATCATTTACTATTGGGAGTGGAGTGGTTGAAGATCCTGGGTGTTCTGATGATGAATTTTGATAGAACGGTGAAAAGGTTCCAATATAAGGGAACCCATCATAAGTGGAAGGGGTGGCCACTAGGGCAACTCCAGTTCCTAGGAATCCACAGGATGAAAAGAGCCTTGATGAAGACTGCCAAAGTGGTGCACGTACAAACGAATCAAGTAATTGGAGAGGGCATAACTGATGCTAAAAGTGTGGAGATGCAAGAGATTTTAAAGGAATTCAGATCTGTCCTCAAGGAACCTGATGGACTACCCAAACAAAGACATTGCAATCATCTAATTCCCGTGAAAGATGAAAACAAAGTGGTGTGGTCGAAACCTAACAGGTAGTTCATTCCATTTTCTTTCTCCACTGTTTAAGAAGGTCGACAAAACATAAAGGATGTGTAGATCATCGAGCTTTAAATGAAAACTAGATAAAAGATTGCAACCCATTGCTGCTAATTGATGAATTGTTGAATGAACTTGAAGGCTCAATGATCTTTTCCAAGATCAATCTAAAGGTCTGTTAATGCCTATCGGAAATGCAAAAATAGAAAAAGAAAGTTTGAACACAAAGGAAAATTGAAAATGGAAACAGAAAATGCTAACAAAAATTAAAAAACAGCGGCTGTTAGTGTTAGGATTACTCTGGTGTGGAGACTGTTTAAGTCTTCACAAGTGTATGTATCCTTATTGAGCCTATTGGGCCTAATAAGCCTTTAGGGTGATTTATGCCATAATGTTGCACTATAAATAAGTATTGTAACCTTGTAATGTGTGCGTGTGAAAACTAGTGAAACCACCAGAAGACGCCCGTGGAGTAGACTTCAGCTGAACCACGTAAAACCTTGTGTTGTGCTTGCTTCTCCTTCTCTTCTGCCTCCTTCCCTAGTATCGAATCCCGCCTTCCTTTTGGTTTAATCCCATCAGTTAGTTCTTAACAAAAAATTTCACTAAAAATTTTATAAAATATTTTTAAAACTATTAATACATCAAAAGTTTGGTCCCTTTCAACCAATTCTCTTCATCAAACTCAACTAAAATCATTTATATCTGCAACCAATAAAGTTAACATGAGCCCAACCGACTCAAATTCAAGACCCTTAGATTTGAAATGTCCACTCTATTTTGTGAGAACTCATATCAGAAGTTATACAGTAATAACCTATTATTAGCTTCACACTTATCCATTTTAGCAAGCACATATTAATTGCAGTTAGATTTTGAGCATGTTTTTTTAGCTATCAAACACTTTATATAATAAGCACAATGATACTAATGTTCCAAAAAATTATTTCTTAATGCATTTTATTACAGCATTCATAATAAAATCATTGGAAAATAAAAAAGTGACAATTGCAAAAAAAAAATCATCAGTCAACAGGGAAAGGAAGTGCAATAGACTGTCAGATTTTGGGAGGCGGCAACAGAGCATGGAAGTGAATGAACAACAAGGAGAGGTGCTCTTCTTAGGCTGTTCACAAGGTGCTTGAGTCTGACAATCGCATAAGGGTAGCAATGGTGTAGGTAGGCACTTGCAAGATGGGGCGCTTGAGTGTGCAAGGGGATAGAGGCTCGGGTTGACAATTGATGGGGTTTGATGGGGCATTTGCATGGGGGAAAGGGATTTTTTTTAGAGGGGGAGTCAACAATGGTGCGGGTGGGTGCTTGCTCTAGTAGGAGAGGCACTTGCAACACAAGGCACTTGAGTGGGCGACGGCAAAGGAGTAGAGGCTTGGGTCAATAATTGGTGAGGTTCAACAAGGCATTTGCACAAAGGGAAGGGATTTTTCTCAAAGTGGGAGAAACGACAATCACACAAGCACATGCCCACTTGAGTGGGAGAGGCACTCACAAGACAAGGTGTTCATGTGGGTGACGGCAAGGGGATAGAAGCTTGGGTCAATTTTCGGCATGGTTCATGTGGGAGAGGTGCTTACAGGACAGGACACTTGAGTAGGTGCCGACAGGGGGTTAGAGGCTTGGATCGCAGGGCATTCATGCAAGCGAAAGGGATTTTCAAAGCGGGGGAGGTGAAAAGATGGAAAGTTCCGTCCTTTTATATCATCAACCCTCTAAGACAGAAAATTGAGAATTTCATTTTCCTGATTTCTGTCAAATACTAACACCTTAATTTTCAACTTATCTAGAAAGATTTTCCTTTCCGCTAGATTTCAAACGACACAACCCCCCAACCCCCCCCCCCCCTCCCCCCTTAGAGCCGGTTACCACTAAATCAAAATGTTGGAGGGGAATGTGCACAAGATGGCTTTCCAAACACATGGTGGACATTATCAGTGGTCATGCCTTTTGGCCTATGTAATATACCAATCATCAAAAAATTTCACTGAATGAAATCTCAGAACAGTATTGGGGAAATTTGTTGTTACTTTTGATAACATCCTAATATATAGTAGATCACATGAAGAATATTGGGGACACCTACCAGTATTGCTGGAATTGATGACTCAACACAATTAGTTTGGAAAGAGGACTAAACAACAATTTTGGACAGACCACATTGTTTATCTTGGTCATCTAGATCTCCAAGGGAGTGGAGATCGAGTCACAAAGGTTCAACAAATGCTATTTTGGCCTACACCAAAAAGTACCAAAGCTTTGAGGGGGCACCCAGACCTTACATGATACTATTGGAAATTTGTCAAAGGGTAGGAATAGATTTCAATTTAGAACCTCTACCTAAATTGCTGCAAAAAATGGGTTGTAGTGGACAGAAGAACCAAATGTTCCCTCCAGGCGTTGAGGACAGTTATGACCCAAGCTCTAATCCTAGCCTTACCAAACTTCTAACAATTCAATGTGGAATGTGAAGCCTCAGGGTCTGGTGGCATTCTTGTTACAGAAAGAGCACCTTATAGCATATACAAGTTGAGCATTTAATCCCACCAATACATATTTGACTATTATTGATAACAAGATGCTGGCTATCTTAAAAGCAGTTTAAAGATGGAGAAAATATTCGTTGGGAAGAAAACTCATTATCATGATGGATCAAATAAGTCTCTACGTATCTCCTGGAACAAAATATTCATATTTCAGCCCAGCACGAATGACCCTCCAAGTTGACGGTATTTGATCTCCAAATAAAATATAAAGCAGGGTGGGCAAACAAGGACACAGATGACTTATTAAGGATGCTTAGTGAATCACAATATGATGCTCAGATGATAGCAGTCAAGAGTTTTGGTACCAGGTCAATTCTGTGAGCTACAGGAGAACTATCAGGAGACATCTGGTCAGCAACTACCAGAAGAGATGAAAAATGGGAAGCTGCAGACAGGGAAGTATTATAGAACTGTAGTTCCATAAAACCCGAACTTTAAGCAGAGATTGTTGCATGAATTTAATGACACACCTGTGGGGTGTCATGGTGGCTATAAGAAAACCAGACAACGTATGAAGAGCAATATGTTTTGGAAAGGATGGTCAAGGATTTGCTGAAATACAACATGAATCACAATGTATGCCAACATGGTAAAGTTGAAAATCTACAAACCACATGGAAATTGCAACCTTTGTCAATACCTTTAAAGCTATGGAGTGATGTCAGCATGTATTTTGAAGAAGATATACCAAACTCAATGGGTCAGTGATTTTTGTTTTGGATGACTGATTAATATATACAGTCATTTTATGGCTGTTTGACAAGATTTTTACATATATACCATTCAAATTAAACCAAAATACATATATATCATTCTGATTCTAATAGGTTCACGTATACTAATAAAAATCAAAAGAATCTACACATAAACCATCATGGTTATCTCTGTTAACCCAAGTTCAATATCAATCCAAGGTAATGAAATTACTTAACTGTTTAATATTTGATTAATGGAATTTTGATGATAACAAAATCTATAATGGTTTATGAATATAATCATGTAAAAGAATGATTTTCACATATATATATATGCGTGTGTGTGAAATTAGAGAGAAAAGGGAAAATAATCTATTTTACAAGAGTACAAGTACATCTATATATATAGGGAATAGTTGAATGGATCCATAAATGGATATCCATTTAGCTAATCCCATGACATAACACTCTAACACTCTCTTTCAAGCTAGAAGGTATATATTAATTATTCCCAGCTTATTACAAGGATTCTCAAAGACATTAGAACTCAACCCCTTAATAAGAATATGAGCAAGCTCCTCAAAGGACAGTGTATAGGGTGTTGAGATTATTCTTTTTATTATAAAGTCTCGAACAAAATGACAATCAATCTCAATATGCTTTATGCATTCATGAAAGGTTTCATTCTATGCAATATATATGGTTGATTGCTTATCACATGCATACACATTAGTTCCTAGACTTTCACTCCAAACTCACTAAGAAGTGATTTTAGCCACATCATTTCATGAGTTGTCTCTGTCATTGACCTGTATTTTGCCTCAGCACTAGAGCAGGACATGACATTTTGTTTCTTACTCTACCAAATAGATTCCCCCCAATATAGGGTACAATAACTAGAAGTAAATTTCCTGTCACCATTATAACTTGAGTCTGGAAAGGCCTCTATCCTTAGATGTCCATGTGCCTTATCAAACCTTTTCCTAGTGCACTTTTGACATAGGTAAGTACACGTTGTACACCTATCCAATGCACCTCTTGTGGTTCATGCATGAATTGGCTTAAAAGTCCCACAATATATCCTATGTCAAGTCAAGTACAATAAGATATATAAACTTCCCAACTAATCTCCTATATTATTCTAGATTATCTAGCTTTTGAGATGACTTATCCTAAAATGAAGGGTTCAATAGGAGCAGTTTCAAGTTTGCAAACGAGACAACCTATTTCCATCAATAAATCTAGAGCATACTTGCTGGGAAAACATCTACCCTTTTCAGTATACAAACTCAATTCCTAGAAAGTATCCTGATCTACCCATGTCTGTAGTTGTAAAAGATTTGTGTTGATACTCCTTAGTTTTAGCAATACCAGCTACATCACTTCAAGTGATATAGATATCAACAACATATACAGCAAAAAAATTGTACCCAATAGTTGTTTGTTTTATAAAAATGGAGTGGTCTATAGCACAACATCATAACCCTCCATTCAACATTACCTAACTAAACTTCTAAAACCACGCACGTAGGCTCTATTTAAGTCCATAAATTGTCTTCTTCAATATGCATACCTGATTCTTCCCTTGAGCAACATACCTAAGAGGTTGTTCCATGTAAACTTCCTCGAATAGATTCTAATAGAGAAAGACATTTTTAAAATCAAGTTGATGACACTGCCACTAACAATTCACCGCAATTGAGAGATGCACTTGAATGGAGTTAAGACGAGCAACAAGAGAGAATGTCTCAATGTAGTCAATCTCATAGACTTGCATAAAACTACGGGTAACCAAAACAACCTTATAGAGAACAACCTCCCCATTAGGTTTGTACTTCATGGAGAAAACTCACATGTATAAAACAATGTACACACCTATAGGACAAGCAAATAACTCTCAAATGCCATAAGCCTTGAAGAGCGTCTGATTCATTGAAATGATGAGAATTCATTTCCTATTACTTTCCATATAAAAAAAGCTCCATGGGAATTCATTTCCTAACCCTAAGGTAATGTTTGTGCATTTGGAATTAATAGGAAATAATGGAAAATGATGAAAATTTTAACTATTATTTTCATCATTTCCTATTAACTTCAAATGCACAAACATTACCTAAACATCTAATTCAATGGGAAATCCCCACCACGCATCCTGTCTACAACATTCGCCCAACTCTTGCACCTTTGAGCATAGCATGGTCATCACTTTGATCGCACCTCCACTTAGCCTTCATGCCTCTAATCGAAAACTCTATGTGCTGTCAATGGACCATGTTGGGCCAACATTGCCTGATTTTCACACTAGTTCAACACTATTTGTGTCGAACTGGGCCAGGCCAAGCTAACCATTGCAACTGGTGGCCTAGGCATGGCCCATGGGCACGAAACCAAATGGGCCATGCCAATCAACGACAAAGTCAAGACCATACTAGGCCAGCATGATATGACAAGATTTTTTAAATATTTTTTTAATTTTGATAAAAATTAAAATTATTTTTATTATATGATGTCAAAAGTGAGATTCGAATCCTCAACCAATTGTAAATACTAACAAATTTAAACAACTAAGTTACAACAAACTTATGCAACACTTATAAAAGTAACAATAAAAAATACATAGTTTACTATTAATTAAGAAATGTTATAACATATATTGTAATAAGAATTTTTCACTAGATTTATTATTGTAAAATGTTTACAATATTAATGAAAATATTAGTCTTACAATATATAAAATTATAAACTATTACATTACGTATAACTGTTGTGTAAAATAAAATAACCATTGTAAGTCTTACAATGGATATTCATTGAGCACAAACTTTATGAGTTGAAAAAAGAACACAAACCTTTTCTAGTATACCATCATCGCCATCATCATCATCAATGTGTATTTTGTAGATAAATTAAATACTTTTAATTCTACAAATCATCAATATTTATGGAATGAATATCCATCACTATATTTAAGATTGGAAATATGTTAAACATCATACGCAAGAAGGAATAAACAATTGGATGAACAACTTTGCAAATATGAATATTTAAAAAGATTATACAATTTATGTAAATTTTATTTTCTGTTTACTTTTGATTTTTGTGAAGTGTGAATATGAAAATGTCACGTAAATTATATATTTTTGTAAATTGAAATGTGAATATGAATATTTTAAATGAAAATTTGCAATGTAAATTTTTATTTCTTTCATTTTCTATTCTTTCTTCTTCGATGGCTAGGCGATGGCAACAAAACCCAAAATGTCGAAACCACAAGCTACACAATGTACACTAATTGCACAACACCTTCACCAATAGGAAGGCTTCATCAAATGCATGCCCACACCCGATTCACGCAAGCACACAACAGTTGGTGTAACAGTTTTTTTATATGTAAGTTAGTAAGTAAAAAAAATGTTTTAATGTTTACAATTTTTTAAAGCAACAGTTTTTTTATATTTTTTACTCACTAATTTTTCAATAAAATTGATTGATTTAGCGGTAATGACTAGTGCAATAAGTTCATTTGTTTGGTTAAAGCTCATGGGTTCAAATCCTTTCTTTATCATGGTCATCAACATAAGCTTTTGTCTATGGCCCTGTATTGATCATCATCAAAAACACTAGACGTGCTCATGATTCCAATTGTACCCTCTTCTACTTCAAGTTCCATCATTCTCTTCATCCTTGTCCACTCGAAACCTAGACATTGTTAACATCTATAACTCATTAAGGTTCACAGGCTGGTTAAACGATGGAGAAGGAAGAAGGGAAAGGCAAAAGAAAGAGAGAAGAAAAATGCGTAAAAAAAAAGAAAAAAGAAGAAGAAAATGAAAAATTATAAATATATGTAAGGGTAAAAACATCAAAGAGAAAAGCAGACACTCTTTTTATATGGTTAGATTAATTTACCCACACAGAGCACGAATAAAATGCTAGTGTTTACTGTAATTGACAAATACTTCTAGAAATCATTCATCAAATTGCAAATAATACCAACAGTACTCCAAAATATTAACAACTTCACTATGCTCAAGCAAATATGAAATAACAAGTTCAAATCAGTAAGGAGGTGAACTTGTTTTGGTACACATAATAAATAAATAATATCAAAAATACACAAAGGGTAAATAAACACCATGCTTGCATAACAAAAATGAATTATAACAATTGATCAGAAATAATACATGATAATATGATAATCAATAAGAGGCATACCTCAGATTCCCAAGAGAAATATCCATCTTTGATAGATACAGCTGGAAGATATGGGTCAAGTGGTGGGTTGGGAAGAAGAATTCTTTCATCAGCAAGAAACAAATCCTCCAGCCGTTTTATTGACACATTTGCATTTACAACCTGTAAAAAAGACAGCATTTTTAATATGTGACATTCCTAAAAATCAAATCAAGCATATAAATGAGCAACACCTAAAACTACACTTTGCACTATCCCGAGTATATCACTAAAAACGTTCATGAGATTGATCACAATTTCGTAATCAACAAATTTAGATAACTTCAACTTCTTAGGGATCAAGCTTTTGAAATACAAATTTTGAAGAATGGATTCAACAAATCAAAACTAGGTTCTTAAAGGTAGGGGCTTCCTCTGTATTACATTACATTGGTAGTTGGTGGAGCTTTTTCTGTGGAAGTTCACTACTTGTTTGTCATTAGAGCTTATGGAGAAAATGAACTTCAAACAGGATGCTTTGATTCAAAAGCTCTAGAATCTTTATTAAATACAACCTAATTAAAGACAGTAATTGTTGTGAGTCGTATTCAATAGAAACATTTGTTATGTATCTTCAAGTGGTATCTTTAAGGGCCTATTTATGCACGCAAAATCAGACAAAAATGAATTTTTTCATTTTCCAGTCAAAATTGAATTCAGTGCAGAGATATTTATGCACCTCATAGAATTGAACAGAATTTGAAATTTCAGTGTTTGTATATGTAACGGAATTGGACAAAATTGAATTTATTTTTATTTAAAAAAAGTAAAAAGTCATTGTATTTCAAAATTTAACTATTCATGGAATAGACTTTTAGAGAGATGCAAGGACTACTGGATATCTTGTGAATGGAAAGGAGGCAGAGGAATTTCACTCAATTCACAAATGGAAAGGTTGGAATTAAATTCCGGACCCTATTAAATGAATTCCGTCCAATTCCGTGAAAGAATTGAATTCCGTCAAGATCCGTACAAACGCTCGAATTGGACAAAATTGAATTTCCTTCAATTCAATTCCTCCCAATTCCGTTGGCACAAACCCCCCTAAAAGAAAACTACACTAATTTAGTGTATTCAAATATAATGCAGGTCAAGAAAGTGGATCTACTTATTCTCATGGAATCATGTCATATTGTATATAGGCATGTCATTGATACATGTTGATTTTGCAAAGGTTTACACAACATATGAATATCAATATTACATGTTGGTCTACATGTCAACCTATGTTGTCAGTTATGTAGTCAACAAGTCAGTAGGCATCGTTTTTACCACACAGTAAGATTTTACTATACAGTAAGATGTCAACTGGCATTGTCTAATTTTTATTTCTACCCAGCAAATGTTCCACATCACCATTCTCCTTTTGACCTCAGCTTCACCCAATCACCCAGCAGCTGTTCTCCATATTTAGCAAGCATACAGCGATACAGGAGCCAACACCAGAACTCTGGATTTTGCAAGTCTGCAGCAGCCTCCAACAGCTTAAAATGCCGTGAACTCCAGATTTTCAAACTTCCAATGGCTCTTAACTTTCATCGCTCAAAAAAAAATTTCCTTTTTTGGCAGTTAGAACCCTGTATTTAGATCATCTAGTAAGACTTTACTAATTTTGCAAAAATTTAACATAAAGTGGTAAATCTAAGGTTTTTATTTTTTACTATATTTCATTTTATTTGGGAAATCCGAGAGAAATGCAATTAATGTTCGTAGATATTGTGTGTTTATTTTAGAACATTCTTTGTGAATTTTAAGCGTTTTCTTCTATCAACACATTTTTTTAAAGGAATGTGATTTTTTTAATATAGTGAATGTCTGAGAAGTCATTTTAATTATTCCTAGATGTGTATAATTCTTAACTTTCAGGTGTTTTCTAATGTCACAATTTTTAGTCATTTTTAAAACTTTCTGCTGTAAAATTTATAGCATTTCCATAGAAGTTTGACAAGTTTCATTTTTCTGTCAGATCAAAGTTGATGTTAACCAAATGTTTCCTTGACTATTCCAAGATGAGTGCTAAAAATCTACTATTTGAAGAATACTATATTATTAATGCCAACATAAGCTTATGCCAAATTTTCAAATTGAACTACATGTTCTTATCCATTCTTCGCTACCATTTGTATCTTTACCGTGTTCACTGACATCCAACAGCTATTTTTTACCAATTTGAATTCCAACATGAATCTATCATTTGAAAAACACGGAGACAAGCACTTTTTTGTGATGCTTATGAAATGTTACACCTCTGATTATAAAATGATTCAGCGATACAAGATGGCATGTTCATTTCTATGTTGAAACTTTAAGAGAAAATTCGAAGAAACCACTCACACTGCCACGCAAACAAGCAGAACAAAAAATACTCCAGATGATCAAATTCAAAAAAAAGTAATCCAAACTTTAGAATCTAGGAAGTCTTCAACAATGATGAAAAAATGCAAATCTTACTTCCTAGTACCTGCATTACAAAACCTCATGCAAATCTCAAATACAATAATTATTTCTTATAACAATATTATGGTAAATGACAATACCTGGGTCACCAAATTAGGGAACATAAATAAAGGGAAGCGTAGCACTGCAAATAAGGAAAGAGACGTGAAGGCCTTTGCAGGAGTCAATTCACCTCCAAAAAGAGAGAACGTTCCAAATGAAACAACCGTGACAATCGCAGGAACGCTGTTCAACAAAAAACGATTGAACTGGAAAAAAGCATGGCAAACAATGTTCAGCATTAGTGAGAGATATATACTACAAGCAAATATTTCAATGTACTTTCAAAGTTTGAATTTTATTATTCTTCAACATCAAGGGAAAAACTCATCTAGAAAGTATACAATCATTCAAATTCGTATTTTAATAAAAAAAATTCGGATGTCATGGAGCACAAACACAAACTTTATCAGACATACCGCTCCAAGAAACTGAGCCTTTCGAAACCAATATAATTCATTATTACGGATGCTTTGGATTTTTGACTGAAAACTGTGTTCCCATGCATAGCACCTATTAAAATCAAGTAAAGACAACAAATGATATGGGTTTCCAAAAAAACAAAGAGAATGAGGTGTAAGGGAAGATATTCTATTATTGAAAAGAGAAGACTCTAAAAAAATTGGTGCATACTTTACAGTATCCATTGCACCCAACACTTCATTCATAAGACCAATTCGTTTGTCTGTTTGCTGCAAACCTTCCTTAGTTAACTTCTGCATTTTGCTTATCACAAATGTCTGGTAACAGTAATGAAAAATAAAGTTAGAAAAAAAATTATTGAAGGAATTCATGATGAAAGGAAAATCAAGGACATTTCTTCAAAAAGAACAAGGACATTAAATACAGTATTTGATAAACCAATAGGTCAATGTAATAATAGAAAAGGCCACAAACCAGAAGTTCCCACATGCATAACTACAAAGTACAAACATGGGCAACAAAAACAAAAGTTTTGTATTCACTAATCACATATACAAAGATAAAGGTATGAGCGAAATGACAATAAACCCATCTTGCCCTATCATATTGTCCTGTTTAAAGAACATAATAGAATTTGCATTCAATGAAAAGTAAATTTAGCATGACAACCTTGAAAATAAATATACATGTTCAAACACATACTTGTATTTCACTAGCAAAAAAAATAAAAAATTGCAAAATCAGTCCATAATGCTCCCAGAATGCAATAGACATCTCTACAAGAAAAGCATTACCTGAATAGGAAACAAAAGAACCAACAAACCAGCGCCAAAAAGTGAAGCCACACCAAGTTCCTTATACAAAAGAACCATCGCAATGGTAATACGAAAAGGAGCAGACCATAAACTGTGAAGCTGCTGGACAACTTGCTGTAGACAAAAGATAAAACAATTTTTTGTTAGTTATGACTTGAACTCTGTTACATGTTATGGAAAGAAAATATCAAACACAACTTATTTGTAGAATTTGTATAAGAAAATAGAAAAATCAATATATTTCCAACCAGCATAAGACGTAAGAGATCTTGGGACTTGGTGAGCAAGTCAAGCATCAAGCTAGAGGATCACTCACAGAAGTCAGCCAATCTTTTATATCTCTCATAGGCTATGGATAATCCATGGGATTAATAACCATGGTCATGAATGCTCCTGCACACTTTATTGATAAAACTTACAAGCTACAACTGCAACTAAAATTTATCTTCTCTCCTATACATTTGACGTTGGATTGACCAGTACTCTGTCCACCTTCGAGGCCTCCAAATGCCACAGTTTACTGCTGCAACTTCTTTTCTGCCACAAGATTCTATCTTCACCAAACTAAGGATTTAAAAATCAAGACGGATTGCCGATATTTCACCAATCCATCTTGGTTTTCAATTTCATTGATACTGAAAACAATCCATTGTCCTGGATCCATGTCAGATTGTCAGATCCGACGTATTTTTTGAAAAGTAAAAGGAGAGACCAACCAATCCGTACAAAGGATCAGTTGATCCAGCAAAGCAAAATGTTCTCCAGAGGTTATGAATTTTAGGTGGGGAGAGGAGCAATGTGTACAGTTTGCTATTGGAGTTGGTGACTAGGAGGAGCCTGGTCAACAAGTTCAAGGAAAAGGTTGACATCATGTGTTCAGACTAAAAGACAAACTCGAAGGTGGCCAAGTCTAAAGGAATTGAGGTTCTTCCATCGTCAATGGGAGCTTCACCAGCAACTACCCATGGGTTGTTGCCATGCATGGAGAAGAGAAGCAAGTATAGGCATGCAATGAGGGGCATGGGAAAAAAAAGAGAAGAAAAAAAAGGAGAAAGAAAGAAGGAAAAAGATATTCAAAGAAGAAAAGAAGAAAAAAGGAAAAAAATTAAGGGAGAAGATGGTGCCGCACATGAAAAAAAGAGAAAATAAAGGTGAGAGGGAATAAAGAAAAAAGGGAAGAGAGAATAAAAAATGAAAAAAAAATACATGAAAATTACATTCAAAAAATGGAGGTCTTTAAAAAATCACAAAAATCCTAATATTTTTAAATTTTTTAACTTATTTTTATTTATGAATAGTATTCCTCTTTTATATCCTCACAAACTTTATTTTCTATTTTTCTTAATTAATTCATGTGAGAATTTTTAAAAATATATTAAATACATTGTAGAAATAAAATTTTATATTTTACTCAAAACTATTATAATCAATAAAATTTAAATTATAAAGATAATGAATATTCTCTCATGTCATGCATAATCTTATTAATTTGTGTTCCATATATGAATTATCAACTAGATTCTATTGAAATTGTTTTAAATTATGTTATGTTATTTGGATATTAGGATCCATGTTAAGATCCACTTAAGCATCATTGTATTTATACTTCATGTGTAATGGAAAACCCTCATCTTTTTCCCTCTCATTTATGGCATGTAAAATCAAACACCCTTGAACCTTGCTACATATTTCCAATTATGGTTGTTGTGGGTGTAGCAGTTTTAATTACACATATAAATATGCTTGGTTGATCAAACATGCTTGTGTTGTTTATACTCTCTCTTTTATCTTGTGAACAACACGTGGATTATTTGCATGTCAACTTAGTTCCTAGGCAAGAGGTTCTGGGACGTGCTTGGCAAATAAGAGCCTGGTTTATATTTTCTTTATATTATTAGCTCGATATTGGGAAAAATACTCAGGGCATGACACTTTTGCAGGTTCGAGACCACCCCAGTTGGGCTTCCCCATGCTAAACGTGTCACTACCTCACTCACCTCCCTACTAACAGCTACTGTTGTGAAACTTACCAAGAACAACTATTTTCACTGGGCTCCAACATTCAAAACCTTCTTGATGGCCCATCAAAGGTGAAGACAACAAAGTTTGTGGAATGGCAGGTTGTTGATTGCCCCATCATTTCTTAGTTTCTCAATACCATGGATGATTCCGTTACACAAAGCCTTTCTTGGATGTGACTGGCGAAGTTAATCTATGAGACTCTCTGCACGTAGTATGCAAATGAGAATAACATCTCCTACGTTTATGAGGTGTATGAACACCTCTTCTCCCATTGACAAAGTGACTCCACGGTGCACCAATACTACAATCGCCTCTGGGAGCTCTTGGATGAACTCGACTTGTACTGACCTTGCAACCCAGAAGCATTACTAATAGGAGCTTGCCATCACCATCTTCCTATCCAGCTTGAACAATGACCTTCAGCAACAGATCTAGGGACAAATCTTGGGAGCAAACGTTGTTCCTTCTCTGCAAATGACATTCAACCATGCTCTCCAAGTCTCCCTACACAACCCGTCAACACTGACTACCCTTATCAATCCAACTGCTGTGGTTGTCCAGCCTGCAGTTGTGTCACAAGGTCGGTCATCAACCTCCTCTCGTAGTCACTCTTGCACAAGCAACCAAACACGAGAGACTTGCATCCACTATGGTCGCAAGAATCACACCTATGATTAGTGGGGGATAAGTTTGGGCGTCCTCTGGTGGCAACCCACGCTGCAATTGCTGCCTCTACTGCCCCTCCAGTTGCCCCTCCTCTAGTGGTTGAAACATTGGTGTCCTCTCTCTTGTCATCCTCGGTCACTATCAGCCAAGAGGATTTTAATGAACTTCAATTGCTCCAAGCCTAACAAAATGCTTGTGCCACTACCAATCACATCCTTGCCTCAAGTACCGCAGCTATTCAAAGTTTTCTAATAATCCGTGGATAATAGATTCTATGGCTTTTAACCACATTTCAGGTGAACCCTCCTTTTTTATAAGCATTTCAACTTGTTCATCTCTTAAATCCGTTACCCTTGTAGATGGTTATTCTTGATCCATCTCAAGTTCTGACCTCACTCTCACAAATGTCCTTTACATATCTGAATTTCCAGTTAATTTAATTTCTATTAACTCCATTACTAAGTAACTTTATTGCCTAGTGTGTTTCTTTTCCTATCGTTGCATTTTGCAGAATCTAAAAACATGGCGGAGAATTAATTGGTTTAGGGCATGAGTGTGAACAGAGGGTATACGAACTAGTAAAAGAGACTACCTCTCCTGAGCTTTTTGCTATTGTAACTCCTGGTGACAAGTCCCTCTTATGGCATAGGTGTCTTAAACATCCTTCCTTCTCCAAGCTTCGGGCATCCTTACCCTCCATTACTATTTGTCCTATTGAGTGTTAGTCTTGTATTATGGATAAGTAGTTTCGTGCTACCTATACAAGTCATGACTTATCTGTTATATCTTTTACTTTAGAGCCACTATATTGTGATATTTGGGACCCCTCACAGGTTGTCTATGTCTAGATTTCATTATTATGTAATTTTTGTTGATAATTTCTTTTGAGTGTTTTGGGTGTTCTTATCAAAGAATCATTAACATTTTGTCAATGTACTCACTCAATTTTTGAATGAAATCTAAAATCAATTTCATGTTGTTCTAAAAATCTTTCATACTAATAATACATTGAAATTTCTTCATTCTAATGTGCAATCCTTGTGTGCTTTCCGTGGCATTCTTCATCAGACCACATGTATTCATACATTTCAACAGAATAGTGTTGCTAAGCACAAACAACGTCACCTCTTTAATGTCACCCACATGCTAATGGTTGACACGAATATTCTCAAGTACTTATGGTCAGATGCAGTTACCACTGCTTGTCACCATATCAATTGTTTGTCTTCTTCACCTCTAAGGGGAGATATTCCTTTACAGCATCTCTCTCTGAAGCGTGAGCACTTTACTTTGCACTCCTTTCACTCAATCCACTTAACAAAGAGCAAATATCTTCACTAAGGCCTTATCTACGAGTATTTTCAAAGATCTTTATAACAAACTAGGAATGATAGATCTTTATTTTCCAACTTGCTGGGGAGTGTTAGAAGTTATATTATATTATTTGGATATTAGGATCCATGTTACGATCCACTTAAGCATCATTGTATTTATACTTCAAGTGTAATGGAAAACCCTAACCCTCTTTCCCTCTCATTTTCAACTAAAATGTAGCATGATAAATAATGAACCGTAATCTAGATTATATTGAAATTTAACCTAGTTTCTATTAAAATGTAACCTAAAATATATTGAACTACAACTTGGATTTTTTATTAAAATGCAACTTGAATTTTAAATTGCTTGTTATTATGAATTTTTTAAAATTATTTGTACATGATTTAGGACTTTTCGTGCAAACAACTTATATATCACTATATAATTGGTATTTTATGCATGATAATTGTCTAGAACATTTATCTAGATGTTTTTATATACTTATCATTACTAGCTTCTTCTTACTCATCAATTTCAAGTTAAAATATGGAGTTTTTTAGCCATTTCCTTTTGTTGAAGAATCTAACTTACAATAAATTTATACATAACAAATTAACAAGGAGATACACAATAGACAAAAGTTTAAAAAGTATTAGCAATATTGTGTAAGCAAATATACTGCAAGACTTACACATATGCTCTTACAAAAATAACTTTTATCAATCATCCAATAAGAGAAATTTAATATGAATTGCTAAGGTATTCCGCAAATGTCAAAAAAAAGTAGTGTGAATTTTTAAGTTGAGATATTCTACAAACTCCAAAAGAGAGCACAGGTTTTTAATATAAGGTATTCTACAAACTCTAAGAAAAAATATGGATTTTTTAGTATGAGGTATCCATAAACCCCAAAAATGATTGGATGATTGATAATAGAATATTAAACATTTTTATGCCTTTTTTCTCCTTTTCATAATTATTTTACTTCAACCATTATTTTACTTTTTCCTTTTTTTACTACTCTTCTCCCCTTCTCTCTCTCTCTCTCTCTCTCTTTTCTTTTCTTTTTACACTTGCACATGTTCCATAACATCTTCCCCTTTCTTTTTTTTCCCCTCACATCTTTTTCTTCTCTCCTTTTTTTTTTGCATGCTATCTGCTTTATCATGAGTAGAAGTAAAAATTAAGTTCTAGAGACAAGTGTTATAAATAAGTGACAAAGATAATAAGGATTGATAGATCCATACCTATTTAATTCCTTCCTTGTACTCCTACACATAAGGGATGATCATAATCCTATTCATTAATACCTATCTTATAATTCTTCTCTCTTAAGTCTTAAGACTCTGCCTAGAGTATACAAATTATGAAACTATATCACCCCACACATGCTGAGCACCAGAGTAAACCACCAAGCTAGATTGCTTTTCCCTAAAACATTGTTTCTGCAGTCAGCATTCCATGGGGACTTCTTTAGCCATTTGATGAGGAAGGAACTTCATTTGACATTTGCATCTAGTGTTTTCATGGAAAAGATCCCAAAAGAAATCTCTCCAGTCTCCACCATCACCATCATTTCTGGTTTTCTTCAAGGAAAAAAAGACTAGGGCAAGACAGCAATTCAATCATAATTATAGATTAAAACTAATACTTAAAGAGAAGCTGTCACTGTGACACATCTGTTATCGTACGTGATACATTCACCATCATTGTTAATCCATCATTGAATACCTACCCTTGCTAATCCATCTATTACTGTCACTGGAGCATATTTTTCTTTACTATAACAACTCCAATGACACAATATGTCCACACTCCCATGCAAACCACAAACCTATTCATTTTCACCACATGAACAAACTCCAACTATTCAAAAGCAATAGGGAAAAAGGGCGTGAACCCCACAGGAGAAAATGGTGGTGCTTGAACTTTACAGTATCATACTGATGGCCTCATACAACTATTCGTTCCTCATTCATCCCAAATGAGACAAGAAGATACACCATTGCTGGCAAAATGTCATTCATGATTTATCACAAAATAATGATGTAGATCATAAAAAAGATGCAATAATGGAATAATGGTTCAAATCATAGCCAATATGTATGAGATGTATCCTCAACCCTCAGTATATTGTGTCAAGTGCCAGTCAACGCTGGAATGAAAGAACATTTTAGGCAATAGAATATAACAGTCCCGTTCACTGGGTTTATTAAGGATAATATGTACAGTGAGAAGTAATCGTAGTCACACAGTTTCAACATTTTGGTGAAATTATGTAAATATACTACAAAACATTACAACAAAAAGGGTGTTTTTTTTACTGTATCAGTGCATGGAAGGACATGCAAAAACCAAATGGGATGTCATATTCAATGAATGTCATGCCTGGAGTGCTTCAGCATCAGTTGTCATCAAATTTGTTATCTTTCCTGATGCAAATTTTCTGCGTGCCTCATGTGTTAGTCTAAGGGACTTTCGAAAGACAGCAGCAACCTAAAGATAAAAAACAAAAAATGCAACCATCATATAAGACATCACCTTTTTAGGCTTGATCTTAAACAAATTGCTGAAAAGCATATAAGATTCACCCTATCTTCACTCTCAAAGGAAAAGACATCATATTTTTTATTCATTATAAAACAAAGACGACAAAATTTGCTATAGTAGAAAAAGATTTGAAGCATATATGAACTACTACCTAGTGATTGCACATGCTAGCATCTTATTGCTAGTTAAATAGAAGGAAACCAAGCAGTGATCTTACGACATTGGGTCATTGAAGTTGGCAATGCCAAACATACTTTTCAAGCAACAGAAATAAATTGAAAATCCATCTATTTGTGAATTTTAACCATCAGAACAGCATGACAGATGGCATATTCAATCAAGAAAAAACTGGATAACACGGATGAAATACTGATGATCTCATAAAAATTAATGACTTTACCAGATATTAAACTGAATCTCAAAAGAAAAGAAAATGTCTTTTCAACGCAAATGCATGCTAAAAAGTGCCATCCAAGAAACATACCAAAGTTGATCGTAGTCGGAAACCAACACGCATCACATTTTGAAAATATTGTGCTTCACTTATGACTCCCAACGTCTGGACCAAGTCAATAAAATCATATGTAAATCAAATTTGAAGTAATGATAATTACCTATAATAGACTTCTAAAATTCAAACTTAAAACTAATAAATAAAGAGTAAAGGGAATCAATGCATGTAAGCCAAAATCTTGCCCCTCTTTATCCAATGAGGACCTTTTCTTAACAATCCCCCCTTACTTGTGTCTTATTTAATATGCTTATTGTCTTGGATTAATGTACATGAACCTATTCTAACCATGTGAAATTTTAACTAAAAACCAATTGGTTTTGAATTAGAATTTCACAAGATCTAATTACTAAATCATTATTGACCTTGTAAATGTATTACTATTAACTGATTATTACTTTTGAAATTGACATTGATTATTATTTACATTAAGATTTTTACAGTTAATTTTAGAAAATTATCTACCAAGTTATTTGTGGACTAATCTATTCATACATATAATAAAATAACTAAAAGATATATAATAAATTAAATTTATAGCATTTTCTATCAACAGCTGCATGCTTTCTAGGCATGTTTGTATAAATTATCTACCCAACGGAATGGGAACACGTACATTTTTGTATAAATGGACTGAAATCATTAATATCAAAGATGGCATCAATATCAATTATCAATGGACATGATGCCCCCTGGAAAGTAATATAAGAATTAAGAACCATACAAAAAACTTGAATATTAGTCCATGTAGATACTTTAGCGAGAAGATAAAATTGCTGAACTAAAGCCATAAGGATCTATAAAAATTTGTAATAACTAATTAGAGTGTTTTGCTCTCCACATAATTCCTAAAGTATTTGTATGCTGTAAAACATAAGGTAGGAGGAAAATTTGAAAAATATATTGAACAGAGCAAAAAGTCCTAAAAACAAGAAGTATGATTAGAACAAGAAGGATAAATTGATACCACGCCAGCAAAAATTGAGAAGGCATATATGTAGCCAATCCAAGCTGGATCTCCTCGTTGCATAGACTGCAAGAAAATTTTAAATCAAAATGTTAATTATTATACGAATGGTAGATGACCAAGGAAAGGCAAACCTAGTAGCAATAATCCTTTAT
>JAMKPZ010001964.1:0-26518 GCA_024699675.1 Amphibolis antarctica
GGTATACCTTTCGTTAACTTGATTTTGCTCTTTCACTTTCCGGTAACTTTCGAACTCCCAAATTGTTACAACAAAGTAATAAAACTTACACCAAAAGAGTTGAGTTTTGACACAATCAAATTAATGGGTATACCTTTCGTTAACTTGATTTTGCTCTTTCACTTTCCGGTAACTTTCGAACTCCCAAATTGTTACAACAAAGTAATAAAACTTACACCAAAAGAGTTGAGTTTTGACACAATCAAATTAATGGGTATACCTTTCGTTAACTTGATTTTGCTCTTTCACTTTCCGGTAACTTTCGAACTCCCAAATTGTTACAACAAAGTAATAAAACTTACACCAAAAGAGTTGAGTTTTGACACAATCAAATTAATGGGTATACCTTTCGTTAACTTGATTTTGCTCTTTCACTTTCCGGTAACTTTCGAACTCCCAAATTGTTACAACAAAGTAATAAAACTTACACCAAAAGAGTTGAGTTTTGACACAATCAAATTAATGGGTATACCTTTCGTTAACTTGATTTTGCTCTTTCACTTTCCGGTAACTTTCGAACTCCCAAATTGTTACAACAAAGTAATAAAACTTACACCAAACAATCTGACTGTCAAATTAATTATGGAAAATCGTTAACTCTAAGTTGCTAAAAAACTAGTCGTTAAAGCATTAATCCAATCTATAAATATGGGTGATTATCCAACCCAAAAATAACCTTTCACTCTCATATTCATTGATGAATTCTAAGGTTTTAAGATTGTATTCATGCACTCATCCAAAGGTCATTGTAAATCATTTTGGAGGCCTTGTTGGTGATAGGAAGTGCATCTCTCATTCATTACATCACCAAGAGCAAGAAAACATTTGTAAATCTGCTTAAACTGGTAGAGTTGTATTTGGTATAATAGTTGGTTTTTTACTTGTATTTCTACAACAAAATACAAGTGGTTCACTCCTTGATTATAAGGAGCAATTGGTTTAAGAGTTCCATCTTAAATTCTTGTGGGTTTGCTAAGTTTTCATTTTAAAAATCTAGTTGGTTGGAGTGTTTGACCATAAACACTCATGTGGTTGGTTGGTGTGTTCTTCCACAAACACACAATTTTGGTTTGATAAGTTTGGAGTGAAAACTTTAATTGGTTGTGTAGGACCATAAACATACGGTTGATTTATGTGTTCCACCTTAAATACTTGATTGTACAAGGTTGGTGTTGAACCTATACAAGTACCTTGTATTTTGATTGATTATGGTGGATTAGTTGAGGCTCAAGCTAGTATAGCTTGGGGGTGGATATATCCAATTGGGGAATAATTAAAAAATCTCAGTGTTCATTGTTGTTTGATTGTGTAAATTTTATTTTGTATATTACTTCCTTGTGATTACTTAAATTTGTTAAAAAAAATAAAGAAACATTATTCACTCCCTTCTAGCAACTCGAATAAGTTCCTTCATGTCTTAAGGCTCTCATTTAGTTGAGGCTCGAAACATTATTCACTCCCTTTATACTCGGAAATTTTAAAAAAGGAAATTTAAAAAAAAAAAATTGGATTTTCAAGTATTTGTGTATATCAAAAAATTTGAAAAAATTTTAAATATTTCCACTGGTACGAGTATAAATTTTTTTCCATAATTTTCCACTTAGGGAAAATTAGGAAATTTGAGAAATGAAAATTTAAGAAATAGAAAAAGAAAAGGAAAAGGAAAATTAGGAAATTAAAAAAAATTTAGGACTGTTTGTGCACATTGTGGAAATTTTAGAAAATTAATTTAAAAAATTTTATAATTTTTTTATATTTTAACATTTCAAATATAATTTTATATTTTCCTTATAGTCATAAGTTTAACAATAGTTAGAAAAGGTTAAACAAGACGTACGAGATCAAGAAAGTACATCGTGATGAAATGTCAACCAACTATAAGAATTTTCTTGACCCAATAGATGGAAAATGATAGAAAAATTTATACTTGTAGTGATGGAAAAATATATTTTCAAATTTTAGATGCAAAATACCTGAAAATCTGAAAATTTTTGAAAAAATTTCCTTTTATAAGATTTTCGACATGCACAATTGCACAAACTACACAAACTCCTCCTTATTAGGTCAAAAAAATTCTTACAATTAGCCAAAATTTTATCAAGTAATTTTTTGACCTTTTGCGTCTTGCCTAACTTCTCTCGACCATTGCTAAATTCGTGAATATAAGAAAAATATGAAATTATATTTAAAATATTAAAATATAAAATATTTATAAAATTTTTAAAATTAATTTTTCAAAATTTTCACAACATATATAAATAGTCTGATTTTTTTTTTCAATTTCTTACTTTTTCTTTTTCTTTTCTTAAAAAATTAATTTTTAAAATTTCTCTAAAAACTATTTTCTGGATTTGTAACTTTTTTAAGATTTTATTATCTAAGTACATAAATAGTACCTTAGATATGAACTTTCTGTCTTCCGTAAGGTTTCGGCTAGTTTCCCTTGCATTGTAACAAACTTTTTGTTTGGGCCCCACCCTGGATCGAGGATATTCTAGGAAAAAAAAGTTCTAACAATCATTAGAAAAACAAACATATAAGCAAGATGATTAAAAAAATACACGAGAATAGTATAATACACCACGCAAATGTGAGAAGAAGCACTTGTATTTTTACAACAACAACACCGCTAGTTACATACAATTCATGCAATCAAACCACCTTGAGATGTCAATGGGCTACGCTGGCACGGCCCAGCATGGTTTGATCACGTTCGTCAACGATACAGTATGAAAATTTTTTCGTGTCGTGGGTTGTGCTTGGGTCGGACCCCTAGGTCGTTTATGCCATGTTGGTACGGCACGAAATAGGCACGGCCTAGCCCAGCACAAGACTACGAGGTGAGTCACAGGAGGGGGGAGGGGAATATCGATCACCGGGTCGCGAGAGGGGGGGACCGGTCGCTTGGTCATGCCGTTGGCAAGGTGAACAATCGCGTGCGCAGGAGGGGGCTGAATGGGTCCTGTGGCCAGCAGAGGGGATGGGCCATCGAGTTGTGCGACTGGCGGGGTGAACGGTCGCGTGCGCGGGAGGGGGCAGAATGGGTTGTTGGGCCGGCAACCAGGGTGAACGATCGCGTGCGTTGGCGAGCGGGATGGGCCGCTGGGGAACCATGCCTAGGTTGGCTACCAGGTCACAGCTTGCAAGGTACCATGCAGCAACGGTCGGGTGGCGTCCAACAGGTGGGGCGTGCAAAAGGCAAGACGTGCAATGGCCAACGAGCAACCGACTGCTGCCTCCAATGGCCAACAGGCGATCGGCTACCGCATCCAACGGGCGACGGCCAAAGGCCAATAGGTGGCTCGTAGGAACAGGCTGACTGCGCAACAAGCAGCATGCTTCTGCCCAACGGGCGGCCCACTTCCGCACAATGAGCGGCCTGCTTCCATGCAACGAGTGGTCCGCTATCGAGTGAAATGGTGTGTTGCCACCTCAACCAACTTTTCTCTATAAATTAAGGGAGTTGGATTTTGTTTTTCACCCAACTCACTCCTCATCTCCTTCACTCCAAATTCTCTAAACTCCAATGTTAATTCTCAAATCTTTAATCTCAATTCTCAATTCTCAATTCTCAATTTCTCAAATTTTCTCACTTAAGTCACAAACAATGGCACACTACGAAGGCCAATGTTCTGGAGGCTACAAATATCCTCAAGAAAACTTTCCTAAAGCTGAAGTAACACAGTCAATGGAGACTACTAGAGCTTTAACTTCAACTGTGTCACCGAGGAAGTCTCGGAAGAGAGTTTCCATCTGGTCAAAGTACATAATCATGATAAAAGCTATGGCAGACAGCACAGAAGAGGAACGAGCCTTCTGCAACATTTGTAACGCTGACTTCACTTGCAAAACATCTGGCGGTATAGGTCATTTAACTAGACATATTAGTACATGTGAAAATAGGAATAATGATAAAACAATTCAAATCCAACTTTCTTTTACTCTTGAGGGTAGTGTTAGTTCATAGACTTATGATTCTAAAAGGGCTAGGGACTTGCATGCTAGATTTATTTGTTCAGAAGATTTACTAATAAGTTTTGGAGGAAATAAACTTTTTGATAATTATATTAGTAAAGCATATTGTCCACAATATAAACATGTATCTAGAAATACTATTAGGTCAGATATTATGAATTCATTTAATAAGCTTAGCTTAGAACTTATTAATATTATGAGTACAATAATGACATGTATAGCATGCACTTCAGATATCTGGTCAGGTAGAACTAAAGATGGGTAAATAGCTGTAATTGCACATTATATTGATCAAAATTAGATTTTACCAAAAAGATTAATAGGATTTAGAAAAATTCAACATCCACAAACTGCTGAAACAATTTTTGCAAACATTAATAACTATTCCTGGCATGGACTTGTGCCTCCAGGGGTATCTCTCACAAAGACCTCAAGGTGGAGAACGTTCTGCTTGACAGAAACGAGAACATCAAGTCTTCCACACAGAACTTGGTGTAATCCAGGATATCTCCGACGATTTTGTTGAATTCCACCACTTCCATGCCTGGGGCCACCTCGAACAACTCCATCGTCACCACCAGCCTTGGCTTCCCCCGCCCTTTGAACATGACCTTGTATTCCTTGGGCTTCGCCACCTCCAACCCCAACCCCCTTCCCACCTTCTCCAGCATCTCCATGACCTCGGTCGCCGACCGCCTCAACCTGAACACCGTCCCCGCCCTCCTCTTGCTCTTGAACATGCCGGATAAGTCGAATCTAGCGAACATGGTGGATATGAGGTCGAAGGTGTTGTAGGAGGCAGGAGTGCCTTTCACCACTGCAGTAGTGGTGCACGACTCGTAGGGCCAGGGCTCGTCAATGGGGGCAATGCACAAGTCCTTCTTGAACCAAGTATGTGCGATGATCTCCAGCACCGTAAGCCACTTCTCCGGATTGGTGACAATGAGGCAGGAGATGAAATTTCGAGCACCTGTGGAGAACCATGCCAGGAACTTGTACTCCACTTTGAAAATCTTGGCGTACATCTTCATCAAGTTCTCCTCCTGGAACGAAAGGAATCCAGCGAGGAGGACGTAGAGAATCACACCACCGGAGACCTTGATGTTCCCGTTTCCGTCAAGCAGAACGTTCTCCACCTTGAGGTCTCTATGAGAGATACCCCTAGAGGCACAAGTCCACGCCAGGAACAGTTATTAATGTTTGCAAAAATTGTTTTAGCAATATGTGGATGTTGAATTTTTCTAAATCCTATTAATCTTTTTTATAAAATTTAATTTTAATCAATATAATGTGCAGTTACAGCTATGTACCCATCCTTAGTTCTATCCGACCGAATATCTGAAGTACATGCTATACATGTCATTATTGTACTCATAACATTAATAAGTTCTAATCTAAGCTTATTAAATGAATTCATAATATCTAACCTAATAGTATTTCTAGATACACGTTTATATTGTGGACAATATGCTTTACTAATATAATTTCAAAATATTTATTTCCTCCAAAACTTATTGGTAAATCTTCTGAACAAACAAATTTAGCATGCAAGTCCCTAGCCCTTTTAGAATCACAAGTCCAAGAACTAACACTACCCTCAGGAGTAAAAGAAAGTTGGGTTTGAATTGTTTTATCCTTATTCCTATTTTCACATGTACTAATATACCTAGTTAAATGACTTGTACCGCCAGACGTTTTGCAAGAGAAATTGGCATTACAGAGGTTGTAGAAGGCTCGTTCCTCTTCTATACCATCTGCCAAAGCTTTCACCATGATTGTATACTTTGACTAGATGGAAGCTCTCTTCCAAGACTTCCTCGGTGGCACAGTTGAAGTTGAAGCTCCAGTAGTCTCCATTGATGACATTACTTCAACTTCAGGAAAGTTTTCTTGAGGATATTCATAGCCTCCAGAACTTTGACCTTGGTAGTATGCCATTGTTTGTGACTTGAGTGAGAAAATTTGAGAAATTAAGAATTGAGAATTAAGATTAGAGATTTGAGAATTGAAATTGGAGTTTGGAGAATTTGGAGTGAAGGAGATGAGGAGTGAGTTGGGTGAAAAACAAAATCTAACTCTTTCAATTTATAGAGAAAAGTTGGTTGAGCCGTTGAGGCGGCAGTTGACTGTTTCACCCAGTAGCTAGCCGCCCGTTGCACAGAAGTGGGTTGCTCATTGGGCGGAAGTGTGCCGACCGTTACTGTGTTGTACCTTGCAAGCTGTGACCTGGCAACTAACCTAGGTACGGTTCCCTAGCAGCCTATCCTGCTCACACGCACACGTGACCATTCACCTCAGCTATCAGCCCAATGACCCGACAGCCTGTCCCCTTGCCAGCGACACAACCCGTTCTGCCTCCTCCCATACACGCGATCGTTCACCTCGCTAGTCGCACAACCCAGTGGTTGGCCCAGTGACCCGATGGCCCATCCCCCATGCCGACGACATGACTCGTTCTGCCCCCTCCTATGCACCGACGCACGTGACTATTCACCTCGACTGCCAGCCCAATGACCCAACGACCCATCCCCCTACCGGCCACACGACCCATTCTGCCTCCTCCCACATACGCAATTGTTCACCCTGCCGATCGCACAACCCGGCCGCCAGCCCAGTGACCTAGCGGCCCATCCCTCGTCAATGACACGACCCGTTCAGCCCCCTCCCACACATCGGTGCATGCGACCGTTCACCTCGCCGGTCGCACGACCCGACGGCCCATCCCTCCCGTTAGCCACACGACCCATTTAGCCCCCTCCCGCACACGCGACCGTTCACCCTGTCGGTTGCACGACCCGACGACCGAGTCCACCCCCACTCTTGCGACTCGATGACCGGTGTTCCCCTCCCCCCGACAACTTGGTAGTCTCGTGCTAGGCCAGGTTGTGCCTATTTCGTGCTAGAATTTGTACTATACCGATACAACATGAACGACCTAGGGATTTGACCCAAGTATGACCCACAACACGAAAATTTTTTCGTAACGTGTTGTTAACCAACACGATTTACTGGCTATGCCAACTTAACCCATTAATATCTCTATTAATAATGTTTTTTCTTGACACCCAAAAGGATTTACTCTGTACTTATCCTCATAATAATAATATGGCCAAAAAATATTGTGATTTCCTTTTTTGAAAAAGGTTGAAATCTGATGATCGCATTTTCGTGCATTTCCCAAAAAAATCACTGCAAATATGGTATAGAATTCCACCACCAACGCCGAAGACCGATCCATGAATCGTCGCTTGCCACGGGTTTCAGTGGGAATGAAATAACTTCAATGGTTTGAGGGTAGTTTGGGTACTCTGGGTTTACAATTTCTATCGTCGGGGAGAGAGAGAGAGATAGAACGGCAGATGGAGATAAATCACGCCTCGCTGCACAGCTTCTGCAGTGGAACGTTGAAACCCTTCACCACCTTTTCTTCTCATTCTACGATTTCTTTCTCACCTGCACTTTAGCATTGCAGCCTCACCTTGATCGAGAGGTGGTGGCGTGGGGTGAAGATGCAGGGTATGGACTCTGCAGGGTGGTTGCAGGTGGCGGTGGAGGATGAGGGAGAGGATGATGCTGTTACCTGGAGTAGAGCAGACAAGATCAACACTATGGCCGCTGCCAGCAGTGGTGCTGGGTTGTGTGAGTTCAGGGATGAGTTGGGTCTTTCTTCTTTCAAGTCTATGCTTGAAGACGAGTGGTATCTCGCCAACACCACCTCTACCACTGCCTCCAACAACAATGTAGTTGATGTGAACCAGGGAGACCCGTGTCGTCATCATGGGTTCGAGCAACTCCAGACCCACCAGGAAATGAAGAACGTTGCTTTCCCTCCCGAAACGACTACCAACGACACGGCAATGATGCTGCAACAACAAGGTCTGGATGCCTCTTCTTCGTGTTCCCCTTCGCCTGTCATCAGTCTAGACCCGTCCCACCCGTTTTTCTCTCAGAAGAGCTCGCTGACCTCGCTTTTGAGCACGGTCTGCTCCAACCCTTTTGACGCCGGGTTCGATGTTGGATATGATCCGTCTGGGTTTTTCACGGGGACCCAGTTGTCGAATTCCCCTGTTTTTTTGGGTAGGGGTTGCGACGGTGGTGGTGACGGCGGGGTTTTAGGGTTTTGTGGTTTGGGAACGAGTGGGCAGATGGGAGGCGGTAGTGGTCCTAATCTGAATCCTACCGCTCAATGTCAAGTCCCTCGGTTGGTGGAATTCACTGGCAATACCGCCAGCACCGCCGGCTTCGACCAGCCCGTGGCGTTTGGAGGTTTCGAGAATTCTCTCTTCCTGAACCGTTCCAAGGTTCTCCAGCCACTCGACATCTCGCCACCGGGTGGCGCCCAGCCGACGCTGCTCCAGAAGAGAGCCTCCTCACTTCGTCAGCATTCTGACAAAGGCGTTCTTGGCGACAAAGGCGGGAGTTTGGGGCTTGAAGAGCAGCGGAATGGGAGGAAAGAAGTGAAGGAGGATGAGTTTGACGACGCGAGCATCGATGGGTCAGGGGTGAATTACGATTCCGACGAGGCGGCGGCCGAGAACGTGAAGTCGGAGGAAAATGTCTACACCGGGGGGGGCAACGAATCGAACGGGAACAGCACGCTGACCGGGGACGGGGAGAAAAAGGGGAAGAAAAAGGGGCTGCCGGCTAAAAATCTGATGGCTGAGAGGAGGAGGCGAAAGAAGCTCAACGACAGGCTCTATATGCTTAGATCTGTTGTTCCCAAGATCAGCAAGGTGAAGGCTCTGCTGCCTTTTCTTTTCAAGTGTTTTCTTCTAGTATCATTGTTAATCTATCCATATATGGTTTTGATCTGTTTCTGTTCTCCATTCTCTTGCCCTTTAATTTTGTCTCTCCACTTTTGTTGTCTTGGCTTCGTATCAAGCTTTTCTTTCAACTTATCTGTTTCAAGCTGCTCACAGTACTAGATCTTGCGCTGTTTGGATAAATTTTGGTTTTCACTTGTAGCTTTTAAACTCAATCTCCATGCACATGACCTGCTTATTATTATTAGCTACATGGTTGAGGGGGTGTATTGAGCTCGCTTGATTCATGCATTTTATATGCTTCACACTTGAGCATTTTGCTCAACAGTTAGTGTAGTTGGTTTTCATTTCGTAGCGAGGAAGGACGTTCTAGGAAAAGCTCTTGCCATTATCAAAAAAAAAAGTACTTTGAGCATTTTTACTAGTTGCCTTTGTATGTTGGTGACTTTTGCAAAAGAAGAACATGTTTTGGTTTTATTAATCTCTTTGGGCAGATGGATAGGGCTTCAATTCTTGGTGATGCAATCGAGTACTTGAAGGAGCTGCTCCAAAGAATCAATGACCTTCACGGTGAACTTGAGTCTTCACCTTCCAGTTCTGCACTGTCCACCCCTAATGGTTCAAGCTTCCGCCCTTTGCCGTCCACCCCACCTACCTTGCCATGTCGGGTAAAGGAAGAGTTTTGCCCAAGTTCATTGCCTAATACTAACAGTCAGCCAGCCACAGTGAGTTCCAACTTAATGATTTTAGTTGCTTAAACCTTGTGTTTTTTGTTCAACGTATTTTGTAGAATATTCTCATTAATTCCTTGACATTTATTTATGTCTGCATAAGCCACCATTCCAAGAGTTCATGTGATTATTCGCAGTTCTGTACTAAAATTTATATTTATTAAGCTTGGTTCTTGATAAAAATAAAAGTAGAGTAGAAGCCTTTTATTTTTTACCTTCTCGGTTCATCAGTCTATTGGAATGCGTTTCTAGAATGGAGCCAACTAAATTTGATCATGTGAGTTCTCCCCAGTTAGATTTGTCAAATTATGCCGATATTGGCAACTGATAAAAGCAATCCTTGTATTATATCATTTGTGTAGGTTGAAGTCAGGGTAAGAGATGGAGGAGATGTTAATATCCACATGTTCTGTGTGCGTAGACCTGGTCTCTTGCTGTCTACAATGCGAGCACTTGATGGCATGGGCCTTGACATTCAACAGGCTGTAATAAGCTGCTTCAATGGGTTTGCTCTAGATATTTTCCGAGCTGAGGCAAATACTGCATCTTTAATAACTCTTACAGTGCTTTAGTAGAAAAGTCATTTCTTAGTAGTGCACTTCATATTGAACTGGTTCCTTTTTCCGTTCAACAGCAATGCAAAGATGGCCCTGGTGTTCCCCCCGATGATATCAAAGCAATACTGTTGCATTCTGCTGGCCTCCATGGTTCGGTGTAAAATCCTGCTGATTGAAAAGGAGATGATGGGTTTTCAAATTAATTGCCGAGATTTCTCCACTGGGGTTGGTAAATGCATCCTTCTCGATTTGCTTTCCCGGACAGGAGTGTGACCACCCCTTCAACAGTTTCTGGTTTGGTGGTTTTGTTGTAGGTGGTATCATTCCTTTGAGAGTTTAGTTCTGCAGACTCAAATGCAACGTAATTCTAATTTAAACCAGGAGCAGCTTTGTTATCGAGCTATGATATTTCTTACAGTCATTTCTAACATGTTTTTTTGATAATACTGTGGATGGGAGTTTCTTTGATGACTCTTGGGATTGGGTATCTCACCTTTGATCAACATTTGACACATCTGGCTACCATTCATCCAGATTAATTCACATCAGTTTTGCATTTCGGAATGGTGTTTTGCTTAAATCCCAACTCGTAATGATGGTTTATCAGTTGGCTTATCATTTGTAAGACATCTTTGTTCTTTACTAATCCAATCCCATCGGTGAACAATGATTGGTAGTCTGCCTTCTTGCGCATGTCCTTTCGTGCCCTCTTCAACGATGGAAGTGATGGAGTCAAAGGGATCTCAATCTTCAGTGACAGTGGAAGCCAAGCCAACAAGTAAAGAACAAAGATGTCTGTCTTACACATCCATGTCAGTGTCTACACGTCTTAGGAGAAATAACCATTCTGTCCGTCCGATTTTGATACCTTTGCTCTCCCAAATCCTTTTATGCCCATGCCTTGTGTATTATTTTGACCACGGTGTCTTATTTTGGGAGTTACTTTCAGATTATTTTCCAGGTAAGGCTTGATTGTCTTCTTCATCTTGTTTTTTTCCTTAAAATGTGATGATCATCTTTTTCTTTCTGAAAATGAGATTGATTGATCATCATCATCTTACCCATGTTCTACCTTTTCCTTCATCTTTCTCTCCTCTTTTGCTTTTTTTTATTGGATTCAATCTTGATTTCTTTGGTTTTGACTAGAAGGTTTCAAGCTTGAATATTAAGAGAATCTCTTTACGTACAGAGGTAAAGGTGTGTCGCTAAAATAATGAAAAGATAGATTAGGAAATAAAAAGTAAAGAAAAATATTTTTCTTTTCTTTTTCTTCTTTCTTAATATTTGTGTTTGTTTCAAAATGATGAACTGTTGGGTGAAACTAAATAATATAATGAAAGATATGCCCGTTTGCAATTAAGAATATGTTTATTTTAGATGTGAGATTAAGTAAGGTGAGGTACATATTTTTTGAAAAATAGTATAATTTAAAATGATAATAATTTTTATTATAAAATATTAAAATTATTTAATAAACATACTATACATTGTAACAGTGTACAATGATTATTATACTATATACAATGAAAAACTCAGAAACAATTAAGTCTAAAACTTGTAAATGGGGATGCTATTATCCTCCGGCTAACCGTTATCTGCCTTGCTTAATACATTATGGGTTGAAAAAACTTTACCTTACTTTACTTTTATCCATTACTTCCTTGTGTGGGGAGAACTTCAATTCTAGGAATTAAATAAAGTTAAAATTGAAGTTAGCAAAATAAATAAAATTAGAATTATATATTAATTAAGATATTAAAAATTTATAAGTTAAAATTTATATAATAAAAATAACGTTAAAAGTTTATATAAAATTAAAGTTAAAATTAAAATAAACAAGATTCGTTGTATTGTTGTCTCCCTTCCCGGCCCTTGCTGGATGGATCTTCAAGCACGCGTACCCTCTTATGGATGGATAACATGGTTTTCTCTTATCATAAAAGACTTGGTTGTTTTTTCTTTTTCCGAGCTTGCGATTCTGGCGTTGGTGAATAACATATCATACAATATCCCATGTAGGGAGAATATATGCTAATGCTACGTGACGATCATCAGGTGTTGGTGACGAGTAAAGCCATGGGTTGATGATGCATTGGAATTAGTATCTTGAGCTATATAAATAATAACACCGGCAAACGCGAAAGGGTAGGTATATATCTTTTTTTAACGACAAGCCTTTCCTCATTATCCTGAATTTGTGGTTACGTTTTCCCATGCACCTGCTACGAAGTTTCTTTTTTTGTCACAGTATGTACACATTAACGTTTTGTTTGACAAAGTAAAAAAATCAGTAAATTTAAAATTTAATTTTTTTTATATTAAGAGGAAGTTTGTGTTTCTTTAAAATTAATAAAAAATTTAAGTTTCTTTTTTTATGTCACAAACATTAACGTTTTGTTTGACAAAGTAAAAAAATCAGTAAATTTAAAATTTAATTTTTTTATATTAAGGGGGAGTTTGTGTTTCTTGAAAATTAATGAAATTTTTTTAAAAAAATTTATTATTAAAATATTAAAAATTTAAAATATTTTTTATTTTTAAAAAATTAAATATTAATTTTTTTAAATTTTCATAATTTACACAAATGATCCTATAAAATTTTTTATTTTCATATTTTTAACATTTCAACAATAAAATCGTTAATAGTGATAAGTGAGTGGAAATTGGTTATGTGATTTATAGAAGGTAGAGATAAGAGTCGTGCGATTTATTTTAATAGATCTATCTTTGATCAATTTAAGGGATAGGGATCCAATTAAAAGAAAATGATATATACAACCTAAGGGAGATGAAATGAGAGGAGGAGAAAAAATGATTTTTATAATAAAAGAAGTGAATTGAGGAATATGAATGTTATCATAAAAATAAAAATACTTCTAATAATTGAGAATAAGAAGAAGTGAATGATGTCCAAAACTTCGAAGAAACAAAAAGACAAAGATAACCTAAAAAGCTAAGGAAACAAACAAAGGATACAAGATAAACATAAAGAGATCAAGGAAATGAATCAACAAGTTCTTTTGAAAGTAGGAATTCTCCATTTATCAAGTTGAAAAAGGCTTTTGGCTATTAAGGGGAGTGAAGCGGCACAAGTATACAAAATATAATGATCCATGTGAAAGCCATGCTCAACTAAGCCATCAGTCAAACCATTGCATGCCTAGAAAACGTACTCAACAGAAGGATAGTTACAAATGATAGCCAAGAATTGATCTCAAAGTGTCGTTGGTATAAAAAAAGCAGGTATCTTGTTGAATAGCCATCGAGAGGAATTTAAAGTCCACTTCAACCTAGAAGTTGTTCAAGCCAATTTTGAAATCCATGTAGAGCAGCAATCTATTTTAGAGGGATAGAAATTAATCTGCATGTATGAGGTTAGCACAGCTATAAGGGGAAGAGAAGGCTACCACAAAGTTACTTTTACATTCATGAACAATTCTACCACCTGTTGCTTTACCTCCATGCATGGCACCATCGGTGTTAGGTTTTAAATATTGTTGAGGTGACTTTTCCGAACTAATCTATGATACTTGATCAGTAGACCTATAAATGTCGAACAAGATTCAAAGAAAAAGCATATTGTATTTTGGTAGTAGAAACGATAAAAAAAATGGGAGTTAGTGAAGAGTGCAATTCTTGAGATCAGTTAAGATTTTGTTTATTAAGAGAACTTTAACTCCAACTTTAGTTTGGTAACTGTTGAGAGATAATTAAAGTTAAAATAGTTTCATAAATACTATTAAAAATATATAGGAAATTGTAAAATGAAAATTTATATATAAGAATTTATATGATAATGATAATTTATAAGAATTTGTGTAAAATTAAAACTGAAAAGAGTCGATTAGTTTGAATAAGTATGAATTATGAGATTAGACACTAATATGTTATCAATGTTTATAATAACATTTTTGTCAATTTTTAAAATGATCTAGCTTATAGATTGCAAAAATAGAAACATTTTTATGAAAATTAATTCAGTGTAAACAATTGAAGAAAGATTTTAAAGATTGAATCCAACAAATGAAACTTTTGATTGCGTTTCTAACCAATTATTTTCATACAAAACATCCTTATTTTCTTTATCGACTACATTAATTGATATAAGCTTCGGTCAAGTTTGATTAATTTTTAAAATTATTTTTAATATCATTATTATTATATAAATTTTAATTACTTTAATTATTATATAATTTAAATTTTATTCAAAAAAATTTAATATCAATTTTAACCATATTCAAGACTGAAAAAAATACATCCTTAATTTTACTTTTTCGCGAGATCTCGCGGAACCTTTTGGAAACGGAAAGGTGTTCGGATTTTTTTCCCTTTTTTTTCAAAGTTACGGAGGAGGAGGGGGAAGGCGACGAGGGTGGAGGGTTTCTGTGGGCGTCAGATGAGAAAGGTATGGGAAAAATGGCAGGCGGCTGCAGAGGAGAGAATCTCTTCTTCTACGGCCCAGGCCTTGGGATTCGGTACTGGCGAAACAACTTTCCTTTTGGCGTGGTGAGATCAGTGCAGTTCTTGTCGTCTCTGGGAACTTTTTTTTTTTTTAATTTTTACCTGAACTCATGATTTTATACATTATACTACAGCTGATCTTTTTATGAGATGCCTCTAGATTTTGCAGGTGCTCAGTGTTGTAGGTAATGTTTAATCTTTTATAAATTTACAAATGGATCGTATGAAAAGTACAACTTATTTTAATAAAAAAATTTAAAAAATGTAGGAGGCACTTATGCGTGCAGCTAGAGATTGTAGGTATTTATATTTATACTTTTTTCTTTTAATAATTTATATATGTAACTTTTACATGATTGATATAAAGTAATTTTTTCACATCACAAAATAGATTTAACCTCTACTTACATAATACTTCACAACAAGCCTATGAGTTTAAAAAAGATGAGGTAAACCTTCTAAAGGTTTAAGTGCATTAGATTAGGATGAACAGATATCTTTAAGGTCTAAGAAAGAGTTAACATCTAGTTTAAATGAAAGCTAAATTAAGAAATCTTATATCATATATGTTTACATGTAAATAACATTATACTTTAAGGACAAGGTCTATTAAAGTTTAATTAGAAAGTTCAAAATAAATTTTTTAGATACGTATAATAAAAAATGATAGACATCCCCACACACCTAATTTATTCTCTCTAAGTAGTCTAGTACATGTTAGTTTATATGAAAAATGTGCATTTTAAGTATAAAATATGTGAAGTAAAGTTCTTAACTAAGTAGGACCAAAAAAAATGTTGGGACACTTAATAAAGAAGCCTAAGGACTTGTTTGGTCCCGTGAAGTTGGGACTGATTTTTCAGTTAACAATAATTATCATCAGAGCAAAACTGTTTTTTATAGGCTTCCATGATTTTTTTTTATAAAAAATGTAAAAATGTATGTAAAAACGTAATCATTTGCCAAAAGATCCGTCGAATGAAAGTTTCGACGGGTCTTCCGTTCGGTGTTACAAAAAGTTATTAAATTTTTTAATATAATAATATTTTTTAAGTTGTATTATCATTATTTACGACGTTACAGTATTATACTTTTTATAATATTAAAAATAATTACACATTTTTTATTACAATGAGAATATTTTTTATAATATTATAATAAATATTAAAATGTTACAAAAAATGATAAACTTTTTTCTCTTTTTGAATGTTAATACTTTTTTTTACAATGTTATAAAAAATTAAATACTTTTTTATTACAACGAAAACATTTTTTACAATGTCACAGCATTTTTTAAGAAATTTTTATATTTTTAAAAATATTATAGTGAAAATAATATTTTTTATAATATTCTTGCGTTTTAAATTTTTTTTAAAAAGTTACTGTAGAGATTTATTTATTTTTGATAAATTACCGTTGAGAGTTAGAGTTGCACATTAACTAAAATTATTAACCTATCGAAAAAATTATTAATCAACTTGTAGAACAGCCTAAGAAAAAATTATAAATATTTTCACACCTGGCCAAGTTGGAAAGGGGCCTAGTAGGCCTAGTCTACATGGATTTATAAATTACAACTTGAAAAAACCCAAACAAGAATGTGTGAATTTAGCAAAATTTAAAACATAAAATCTTCATATAGTATGAGGCATGATGCAATATATGATACTTGAATTAATTGATTTATTCTCATTTAAGAATCAAGTCATTTGTGATGCATGATTTACCTTTACTTACATTTTCGTTTATTTTAATCAAGGAGATGCAAGAAATGATGTATGACTTAACATTTCTAGAATAATCGACAATTTAAATTAGAGTAATTACATGCAATCTTAATTATGATAGATGAGCATATAAAATGCATGTAATTTTTAGACATAAAGTGGTAAGTAAATTACAAATTCCCATATAATTGTATATGAGGATCCTAAACAATATTAACAATTGACTTTTCAATTGTTAAATGGTGTACTCCATTTATTTTACAAAAAGAAAGCAATGCAAGTAATGAACTTATTCATTACACAATCAAGGGGTTTAGCATTAAACATACATAAATTTTCATGAGCTTAAAAGCATACACCTCAGAAGTTTACCGTAAGAGAAAAATATTAGTTTGCCGAAATTGCCAATAAAAATCTTTGAAATTACCAAGAAATGTTAAGTCACATCTGTAGGAACTGCAGAAAAATATCACAGTAAAATTACCTGGGCTGTGGCAACTGCAGAAAATGCTATAAGGTGTGCACATCTGTAGGAACTAAGAGAGGTCGGTTTACTTGGATTTCAAAAATTCATAACTCAAGATCCGTAAGTCGGAAAACTGCAAACAAGGTATTAAATCGAAGTTTGGACAGTTTTCTGTCCAAGAAAAATACGTCGATGGATATCAGTAGGACAACATAACAGCGTACAAGTTGATTCTTCAACATGTGGCGTTAATACAGTTTAAATGAAGGGCCGGCAGACCATGCTATGTTCGAAAATTCGTATCTCTTGATCAAATCCATGGATATTTTCAATCAAATAGGTATATAAAATTTTGACTTGTGATTTATCACAATTCGAAAATTTTTAATGATCCGAGAGTCAGATCGAAAGATATGGTGGAACGAAGTCAAGCTTGCATGACAGCTCAAAAAGAGTTTCATTCACTTAAGGAGCTATCTTTGAAAAATGATAACTTTATTCTTACTAGTCGGAATAAATTGAAATAAATTTCCACATGTAGGTGGTTCTATCCTCTATCCAAGAAAAATACTATTTTAAAATTTACAACCCGACTCACAAAACTTTATGCTTGAATATGGCAAGATGACCATAATTTTACAAGAAAAAGGGGCTTTGGTTTACCTAGGAAGTTAGTCTGATCAGTTAAAATTTGGTTAGGGTTGCTGGGATCGATTACAGCCACTATAGAGAGGGTAAATAGTAATTTTTTAAATTTTAAATGACTTTTGTACGAATTTAATGAAAAATACAAAGTAAACGAAATTTGAACAATAAAATCGATATGAAGTTGAACCGAATAATTCAAAATAAAACTAAGTACGAATTTCGAAATAAAAAGTTGTGTGTATAGTTGATTCGATACGAAAATAGAAACGAGAATATGTGGAAATAAAAGCACACAAAGAATTTTTAGGTAATTCACTAACTAGCTACGTCTACCTTCAAGCTTAAGAAGCTTAAGCATAGTCTAATCACTATAAAAACTAATACAAACAGAGTGTTTAAGGTCGAACACCTAACTAACTATAACAAGGATTTGTAGTTGCACTCTCCAACCAACACAAAACCAAGAGTTTAAGGTCAAACTCTCCAACCAACCAAGGATTTAGGTCAAATCCTTCAACTAACAAGAGTTTAAGGTCAAACTCTTCAAAACAGAGTGCCCATGTGTGTCTAGGTCGAACACACATCAAACTAACAAAAGAAAAATGAAACCAATCTCTTTCAAATCAATCAGAATGTGTTTAACTCAAAGCACTATAGGAAAAATGATTTTTTGTGACGGTCCAAACCGTCCCAAAAATCACAAAGTCACAAATACATTATTTGTGACTGTTATTATGAAGGTCAAAAACCGTAGTAATAAAGGTCATCACAAAAAATTTGTGACGATTAAAAAAATCATTGCATATAGTTTATTTGTGATGATTTAGACCATCACAAAAACCCATAATGGTTGTCACAAATGATCATTAAAAAATTTTCAACGACAAAAAAAATGATACTTTGCGACGGTTAAAACCATCACAAATGATTGGGATGGCCAATAAAATCGTCACAATGGTCGTCACAAATAATATTAAAAATTATTATAATAATCTATTAAAATCTTATAATATTATTCACGTATTATTCTTGTACTTGTAATATTCTTCATACATGAAATAATTTCAAAAAAAAAACACTCAACATACCAAAAGTTCATACACATTCACACATTTACTTTTTCATATATTGATAAAATGAAATATCATTTTACATATCCAAAAGTACATATATTATCAATACTTAATAACCATACAACATATTCAACATACAACTAGCTTTACAAAAAAAGTAATTACAATCTAACAGTGGAAATTCCTCCACTCCTAAAAGAACTTCTGCCCCATACTGTTGGAACTTCCATCCATCAATCAGAGGAACTTCTGTTCAATGTAGCCAAAATTTCCATCCCATATCGTCAAAACTTTTGTCTATCCAACAATAACAAGAGGTGTCAAGCAATCATAAAAATACAAAGTTTAATGACTTTTCACCTAAATAATAGCATGGATAAAACACACTTCTCCAACAATAATACTAATTATAAATCAAGAGGTGTCAAGCAACCATAATTGGGGTAGAATCCATAATTATTGAATTACAAATTATAATTTTAAGAGAAATATCAAAAATCAATAATAAATCAAGGAGTTTCCAACATTAAAAGTCGTAACAAATAATCCTTCTAGGGATCATGCCCTTAAACTCGAGTTTGATTGACAACAAAACATGTTGTTTAAGTTGTTGATGAGTCAATCACTCCATCTTTTTCCAACAATTGGTAAGACAAATTCTTGTCAATAAATTATATAAACCAACAAGTAATCCAGTCCTATTAATTCCATAAATCATAAACCAACTAATGATATGGATATTTCCTCATCCTCAAGGACAAAATTCTTCAAGTTAAGATCCAAAAACAATTCTAAAATAAATTATGGTGTAAGTTGTAAAAAGCTACTTCAGCAAATGTTCTAGATTTCTAATCTTATCATATTTATGACTTCTTCCTCCAAATGAAACAAAAGTTAAAAAAAAAAACTTTTAAACATAAAAAACCTATAGAAGATGACTGCAAACATGGAATCCATCTGCCTTCTGCAATCATACAAAAAATTTTAGGCATGCACATTCATAATTAAAAAACCATTAATTTAGGCCTTGCAAGACTCAAGTAACTCTAGTGAATGATCCAAATTGAAATGGGAAAATTGTGTCAACGATTTATCATGAATGAATAAACACATCCACAAAAGAAACATGAAAAGCCAAATTGTTATAATAAAATAAGAAAAATGCGAAACCTTCTAGGATAAAAATAAAATATCATGGTATGAATCAACTGGTCATGCCAAACAAACTAAACACATATCTTCTATAAGTCTTGAATCAGAATTTAGGAAGATATTTCTATTTACTAATGGAATTTTTATGAGCAATGGTACCAAGTAAAAATTTCCCTATCTAGCCCCATAATTAGTCCATAATCATCTGAAAAGTTGCCAATTTCCAAAAAAAATCCAAAACAAGCTGCTTTGTTGGCAAAGGTATCGAGGACTCAAACATAAAATACTAGAGATGCTATTATGCTAATATAGGGTAATGAATAATATGTGTAACAAACAGAACGTGGTAAGAACTAAGAAAACATCCAATGGCAACATTAAAATACAAGTGAATTAGTAAAATATCTTATTTTGAATTAATTATTTTCATTCAAGTTCCACCTACAACAATAATAAATAATAACACAAAAATAAATATCATTCAAATTTTAAGTAATAAATTAATTATAATAGCAATAAATATACTTACCAAACTACGAGATTATGCAATATTAAATCTTATTACATCTCCCATTCTCTTATTTCTTCCATATGGTTGTAATAGGGGTGCATTATAATTCGAAACAACTTTAATTACAACTTCACACCATCCTAGGCCTAGAGAAGTTCCCCCAATCCTTTTATTGGGATCTTCACTTAATAACATTCTTCTAGCTAAGATGGATGCATTGTTTGTAATTTTACATTGTATACATTACCCCTACGAAAAAATATTTAATAGAAGCATTGTAATATAAAAAATCAATAATAACATAGAATTTTTAATACTAATTTACCTCATGAATGGGTGTTTGAGATGATGACGGTCCACATTGATCAGTTGACACTTGAATGGTGCCACATGTCTATCAAAAAAGATGAATGATTAATATTAACAAATATATATGATTATAAGATAACTTATGTAATAATATTTATCTAATATTACCTGTTGGAGAAGTAATTTTTGCATATATTTCATTTGACTTCTCATTTCAGCCATTTCCACTTTGAATTGATGCATTTTATTATGTTTAGTTTCCTTCTCATTGTCGTCTATTAAAATATAATGTTTAGTGGATGACTTGAGTAGATTTCTGCCTAACACCTATGATGGAGTGGGACTTAATTCCAATCCCTGTACTCGACCATGCGTTTCTTTGCCAAGCACTTGCGATAAAATATCAAAATCAACAATGTTTGAATTACTTTTTTGATCTTCAACTTGGCTTTGTTTAAGTCATTGAATTTCATCCTACACAACATGGATAATAAAGATGATTAATAATAATAATAATAACTAAAAAAATAATTTAAAAAATAATGACAAAATACATACCACTTGAGATTGTGATATGAGATCAGTTATACTTCCATCTTTTCCTATTTTGCTCATAACATAAAGTTCACTTCTATCTAATTGAACACCAATTTTATTTTTCCACATGATTATTATGTATAAAGACTTAGTTTATACTCAAAAAATTATAAATTCGAATTTCAAAAGAAACATGTGTTACTTACATGTTCATGAGCTAATCGAGTAAAACTTTTCTAGCTGACATGATGCTGTGATTGAAGCATTGTTTAGACTCAAAAGTGTGCATTTTATTGATATTAATTCATGTGTTTTAATGAGTTTTAGTTGCATTTTACATTGAATTATGATGATTGCAAGGTTAACTATACTTTTGAGCATTATGCACGTCTATTCACTTTAATGATGCATGAATTAAGTTTTGAGTTGTTAATTATGTTTGTGTTGATTACCTATTGAGAAAGGAATTAATGATTGAAAATTGACTCTTTAGGTTACTTATAAAGTGATTAATCCATAGAAAAAAATCATGATTTATGTCTAAGTGCAAAGTCTGAGGGTTAAGTTGTTTACCCATGAACTTATGCAAGAGTAAACTATACCCTGTTTGTTTTGTGCGATGAATTTCATTGATGTAATAGCAATTGCAATCATAGTTAAAGTTTAAATGTTATGAATTATTTCTCCTATAATATGATGTGTTTCATGAAAGGTATTATTTAAGTATATGCAGGAGAATTCGATGAGCAATTGTAGGGAAATGTGTAGAAGAGCAGAATTGAGGAATTTAACTTAGCTAAAGCTCAACCATGGAGAACTTGGATAGACAGGTTAAAGAAGTGGATTGCATGGAATGATCTCACATGTCCGAACGTGCACTATGCCCTTGTTAACTGCCAGCTCATGAACTGTCATTCCTCCCCTCTATAAAATAGTCCCATAGCGATGAAACTAAACCCACCTCCCCTTCTTCTTCCATCCGCTATTTATAGAGCATTTTCCATCTTCTCCATCTTCCATCTTCCACCCACTCATCTCTTCCAAGAGGATATTAACGACCTCCTCTTCTCCAATCATTTGCGTAGTGTATTTGCTGTTCTTTTCTCAACTTGAGCATATCCTTGAAGGAGAGACTCTCAGCATCGGCTACTTCCTCCTCTATTCCTTGGTGTAATTGTGGAGTGACGCCCAAAATCTCATTACAAGGTCGAAAGGAAGGCCTACTAGATTGATGACCTGGTGGACTAGAAGTAAAGACAAAGAGAAGTTGTCAACCTGAGCAAGTTTTGAAGGAAGAAATTACAGTGAAGCATTAGGTGTTCTTTCCATTTTCATTTTCTTTATTTTTACTTTACCCTAATACTTACACTTGAATCTACAAACACCCACTTTATCAATTCGGTTACGGTAATTAGATAATGTTTTTAGGTTTACTATGATGTTGAATGTTACACTTTTATTTTACAAGTTATTTGTATTGTATTGTGTTTTATGCATTGTGTTGTTTGTTATATTTTAAAATATCTAAAAAGACCAAAAATATAATCATTCAACTCTTAGAAGTTTCAGCTAATTCGAATCGTACTGTTTTTACTTTTGAAACTCACAATTTCGAACAACCCTCGAGTAAGCTTGAGGGCAAAGACATTCACCCACGAGCTACCTCGAGGGTTAATTACTTTTTCTATGCAAAATGATAAATTTCATGCGAACTGAAGTGTATAATGTTAAAACTTAAGAAGAATTAAATATTTGGAAGTAAAATTCACTAGATAGAGTATTTCAGTGTAAAATTCAAATCATTTACCAAAAGACTAAGTTTAAAATCCAAAGTCTAAGTGATGAAGAAATTAAAAGTTACTGAAAGAATTCCCTGGAAAGTATAATGCAATAGGTATTTAAAGAGCATCCTATCGGTTAATTAGAACAGAGCAACTGTGACATTTCTTAAAAGATATTTAATCACTTGTTTCATTAATTGAATACATCAATTTAGCTAAACACCAAGCAAAACCAATCCCTATGGACAAACCCGTACTTGCACACTAGCTATATCTAAACCTGTGCACTTGCAGTGAATTAAAATATTTCGCACACACAATTTTTACAAGAATTGAATTACAAGTGTTGTGTAAAAGCGGAACAAGTTTTTGGCATTGTTGCTAGGGATTGCTTCAATTCTTACAATTGGTGTTGCTTTTGCTATTTTGGTGTTATCTAGGGCTGCAATAGAATTTATTTGCATTTACTATTATTAAATTTTATTTCAAAATCTTACTGCTATTCCAAAGTAGAGTTTTGTTTTTAAATTCTGAATTTCATAATAGACTCATATAATTCATATTGGGGTGATTATGGGGTTGTTCCACGAACTAGTTATGAGGATTATAATTACTTTAATTATGTTAGAAGAGATTGTTTACCTATGAAGTTTAATGATTACTCTTCATCGCATGATTTAGAAGGACTTAATGTTAATTTTCAAAATAATTATAATTGGAATGACAATTCTAATTTGTGGGACTATAATGACAATTCAGACATGTAGAATTATTATTCAGAGTATAATCATGTGAATGAAAATCAAAATTATCAATCAAATATATCATTACAAATCCAACAATTAACAGATAAAATAGATGAATCAATACAAAATAATGAAGAGAGTAACAAATTGAATGAATTACAAAATGATAATTATTTAAATTGGTCAATCTTACAAGAAGATCAGAATGTTCAAGGTAATAATACAGGTTTAACAAATCTTAAAGATAATTTTCCAATTAATGTTGGAATCGATTAGAATTATATTAACCAAAGAATATCACAAGAATTTGAAAAACTATTGAATAGATTTGATGAATCAATGCAGCAAGCAGAAGACAATAAGATGTTTAATAAGTATGAAAACAATGATTTTAATTGGGCAAACTCAAATGCAAATCAAAATCATCAGGAGGTAAATTCATTAGATAATATTTTATTTACAGAGGAGAACATACAACCATTTGAGGTAATGGATGAAAATCAATATAATGATTTAACTGCATTTAATCATATGGAGAAGTTAGATAAAATTCAAAGATCCATTGAGCTATTTATACAAAATTCTAATTTATCTGAACAAGATGAAGATTTTTAGCAGGAACCTATAGACACTTGTGCAACACTCACACCAAATCAGTTCTATAGAGCTCTAGAAGTTGAAAATTTTAAGGAAAAAGATCAAATCTGGGAAGGGTATGAATTACTTGACTATTTGGTAAGGGACTATTCAGTTGGACCATTTGAGGTTGTGAACGACCCTATTTCCAAAAGTGTAGAAGAGTCACCTGAGGTGTTTGCTACCCTTAAGTCAGAAGGAGATTTTAGTGTTCCTATGGCAGATAATATGTCAAAAGAAGAATTAAAAGTTGTAAGTATTATAATAAGATCTGGTGTAGCTTATGAAGGTCTTAAAAAGGATGATAGAGAAGAACAAATTAATGAAAATTTTATAAAGAAAGAGGAAATTAATGAAAAATCTAGTTTAGAAAACAAAGCTGATGCTGAGTTAGAGGATAATATAGAAATTGAAAATACTAAAGAATCTGAAAACAGTAAAGAAATCGAGAGCAAAATTGTTAAGAAAGATGTTATAAATGAAGATAAGTTAACAAACGAAAATCACTTTCCATTTCCACATAGAATGAGAAATGTTAAGGATCAAGAATTAGAACAAATCAGTAAAATATTTGAGTAAGTTAAAGTCAATATACCATTATTGGAAATTATTAGACAAGTTCCTTCTTATGTCAAATATCTTAAAACTCTTTGTACCAAGAATAGAAGGAAGAAAATATTAAAAAAGGCATTTTTAGTTAAAGAGGTAAGCTCCATGTTAATTAATCCTGTGCCTGAAAAATTAAATAATCTAGGAACTCCTGTTATTTCCTGCTATATAAGGGATTGTTACTTTAACACAGTATTAATAGACTTAGGAGCTAGAATTAATGTCATGCCTAGTTTTGTTTATGAGAAGTTAAAATTGGATAATATCAAACCTACTAGAATAGTGATTTAACAAGCAGATAAATCCATAAGAATACCTTTAGGAAAAGTGGAAGATATTTTAGTAAGGGTTATGGAGTTTGTCTACCCTGTTGATTACACTATAACAGAAACAAATGCTTCAAATATAACTAAAAATCAAGCTATAATAATTTTAAGAAGACCATTTTTAGCTACAGCCGATGCTTGTGTAAGTTGTAGAAATGGTTGGATGGAATTAGCTTGGGGTGATCAAAACTTGGAATTGAATATTTTCAGTGGAGTCAAGAAAAAGTTTAAAGAGCTTCAATTTAAAAATTTTAAAGTTAATCTAATCAAAAATTTTAAAATAGATGAGGATTTAAATGTAGAGGAATTAGATTATATTGAAAGATGTGTAATACTAACTAAAGAAATGTTGGAAGAGGAAATATTTGAGCAAACTGAGATTATGGATGTAAACAAAGAACAATTCAAAAATGATAACAAATCATTAATTTCAGAATACCTTGTTCTTGAATTGAAACCACTTCTAGAAAATTTAAAATATGCATTTTTGGAGAAAAATGAGAATCTACTAGTCATTATTGCTTCTGATTTAACATCAATACAAATAGAAAATCTTTTAAAAGTGTTGAGAAAGCATAAACGAGCAATAGGTTGGTAGATGTCAGACATAAAAGGTATAAGTTCAACTACTTGCCAACATAGGATTAATTTGGAATCTAAAATTCAACCTATTAGGAAACCACAGAGAAGATTAATTCCAAATATTAAAGAGGTTGTTAAAAAGGAAATTTTGAAATGGTTAGACAATGATATAATTTATCCAATATCTGATAGTTCTTGGGTGAGTCCTGGGCAGGTAGTACCAAAACAATTTGATATAATAGTTGTATAAAATGACAACAGGGAATTAGTTCCAACTGGAGTTCAAATTGGTTGGAGGGTTTGTATAGATTATAGAAGACTGAATGTAGCAACTAGGAAAGATCACTTTCCATTGCCTTTTATAGATCAAATGTTAGAAAAATTGGCAGGGTATGAGTATTATTGTTTCCTAAATGGCTATTCACGTTATAATCAAATCTTTGTTTCACTTGAGGATCAAGAGAAAACAACTTTTACATGTCCTTTTGGAACATTTGCCTTTAGTTGTATGCCTTTTGGGCTATGCAATGCACTAGCTACATTTCAAAGATGTATGATAGGCATCTTCACGGATTTTATAGATGAATTTTTAGAAGTGTTTATGGATGATTTCTCTATATATGGGGACTCATTTGAAAAATGTTTAAGTAATTTACAAAAAGTGTTAGAGAGATGTGAATAGAAAAAGTTAGTATTAAACTGGGAAAAATGCCATTTTATGGTTAAACAAGGAATAGTCTTAGGACATGTTATTTCTATTGAAGGCATAAAAGTCGACAAAGAAAAAGTGAAATTAATATCTAATTTACCTATTCCTAGAACAGTTAAAGATATAAGAGCATTTTTAGGACATGTTGGTTTTTATAGAAGATTTATTAAAAACTTTAGT
>JAMKPZ010001965.1:0-37851 GCA_024699675.1 Amphibolis antarctica
TCCACCTTACTTTTGAGTTAAGCTCTAACTTGGATTTCTTATTTCTTTATGGATTGGTTGATGGTCATGCTTTTAACCTTCGAAAATATGATCTCCTTGAAAGCTTGAAGATGAAATGTCCATCAATTGTCTGTTGGGACATTTTAAAACTCCTTGACAAGCATCTTCTAGTTAAATTCCCTAGCGCAACACTGTTAGATGAAGTTACTTCCTATCATTGGTCTATGGTGGGTGGTGATGCCATCACCTTCACTCATTGGTCCCTCTTGTTCCCTTACCCTAATATAGATGGTTGTTGTTGGATTAAGATATCAAGTATTCACCCTACTTCTAGTCATTGTCTTTCCTTAGTGGTTTGTGACTTTGGCCACATCATTGCAACAAGAGGGAAAATCTCTCCTTCAATTATGTCCTTGACTCCATCCTCCTCAACATTAAGAAATTTAAGGGTATTCTCTTCTCTCATATAAAAACTTTCACTTTCCTAGGATAAATTTTCCCCCTTCATCAATGGTCACCACATCCTTTTTTTGGGATAATCATTGGCTTGATCATCTTTAGCTCAAACACTCTTTTGCTAAGATCTTTAACCAACCTTCCAACAATAGATTAAAAAATCTCCATTACTAAGGTGATTTGGCTTTTAGACGCATCATAGTAGATCACTTCTACTCTAGTCATACCTTCCTCCTATTAGGATCAATCATAGCCACTAGAGGGGGTGAATAGTAGTTTTTCAAATTTTAAATGATTTCGTAGGAATTTAACCGAAAATATAAAGTAAACGAAATATGAGCGATAAAATTGATATGAGATTGAAGCAAATAATTGGAAATAAAATCGAGTACGAATTTTGAAATAAAATAACGTGTGCATAGTTTATTAGTCACAAAAACAATAACGAGAATGCAAAAAAAAAAGTACATAGAGAATTGTTTGGTGGTTCACCAACTAGCTATGTCTACTCCCAAGCTTAAGAAGCTTGAGCCTAGTCTAATCACTATTAAAACTATTACAAACCAAGTATTTAAGGTCGAACACCCAACTAATTACAACAAGGGTTTGTGGTCGCACCCTCCAACCAACACAAAACCAAGAGTTTAAGGTCAAACTCTTCAACCGACAAGAGTTTAATGTTATACTCTACAACCGACAAGCGTTTAAGGTCAAACTCTTCAACCGATAAGAGTTTAAGGTCAAACTCTTCAACTAACAAAAATTTAATGTTAAACTCTTCAACCCACCACTCCAAAAGGAGTACTCATGTGTGTTTAGGTCGAACACACATCAAACCAATCAAAGAAAAATGAAACCAATCCCTTACAAAGCAATCAAAAGGAGTTCACTTTGACGAAGCGAAGAATTCAAACTTTAAGCTTTTGCACCTTTAAGATCTCCTCCCATTGAAGCATGAAAATCCGTCGAACCAAGTTCAAGACGTGAGCACCAGAACCGTGAAAAGGAGAGTGAAAAATCATGAGTGAATGGTGTGTAAAAATGATGAATTAAGCTCCTATTTATAGATGCAAACTTAACTTAAAAGTCAATACAAAATCGTTATAATAATTTTAAAATCATTATAACGTTTTTCCATTTTACCATATTATTTCAATTGGATCATTGTACCGAATGGTTGTTCCAACAAAATCGTTATAACAATTTTTGTACGTGTCAAATCTTGGAATTTTCAAATTTAATCTTAATGACTAAATCTTTTCAAAAACTTTCCTAATTAGTGAAAAATTCATTATAACAATTTATAAATTGTTATACCAATTTTTCTTGAGTATCTAAAATTACAGATTTTCCTAGATTAATTTTCTAAGTAAATATTGTTTCAAAAAATGTCCTAATTATTATTTGGAATTCAAAATTTGTTATAATGATTGTGTAAATTATTATACCGATTTTCCTAAATTCCTTAATATACAAATTTTTTTCTAACGGACTTATATTTTAAAACATTTCCTAAGTTTTGAAACATAATTAAAAATCGTTATAATGAATTTAAAATCGTTATACCGATTTTCTCAAATACAAAATCATGTGATCTATCATATGAATAGTGAATTGGTATAATGATTTTCAAATCGTTATACCAATTTTAGCCTATGTTGATTTTAATGTGTGTGAACTTAAAATCCAAATGAGTGACTTATACTAGTGTTCAGACCTTTTTAAATAAATGTATATGCTCATGATTTGTCTTCATTGGCTTCAATACTTTTATCTTTAATTCCTGAAATTTCTTTAACACGCTTTCATCCTCTTTTGACTTTATGATTTTGTAGTTTTGACTTGATTCCTTCATATCTTCATCTTCTTTATATCAAATTATATAACATCATCAAAATCTATAAATGGTAAGTTCTCAACACCTCTAGTGGTGATCAATGACTTCCTTCATATTATTGACAACATTAATCTTCACCCTAGATCTACTAGTATTTTGGTATTTCAACAATCAATCTTATAGGCTCTATTCCTGCTGCCACACCCTTTCGGATGGTGGGGCATCTGTTTTTCTTATTACAAAATCATTTGGAAAAGTTGCACACCACCTAAAATTAAGTATTTCTCCTGGCTTGTTATTTATGACAAAATTTTGACTAAATCTATAGAAGATGGCTAGGCTCAACTGTTTGTAGTTTTTGTAATCTGTGCGATACATCACGTTTTCTTTGATGGTCATAATGCTAACCAATTTTTGTCTTCCTTCATTGCTAATTTAAGAGTGATCCCGTTCACCAATATTCATCAATTAATCTATGCTTTTGCAAACTTCTTTAACCTTGTCTAGTCTATTTGGACGTATTGCACGTAATCATCTAATATTTAGGAATTTTTCTTGAGATATCTTCTGCTCATATTTTCTCCTCATTTTTTTAATATATTTTCTCCTTAGTTTGCTTTTACTTAGAATCGTTGGCGTACTAATGGCTCTACTAGTGAGGTCTCTCGCTTGATATATCCATTCGATCCCTCCCAGTCGATTGCTCAACTTCCTTTTGATCAACAACTTCCATTCTCTCCCTTCTTACGTGAGAACGTATTGGTGGGTTTATTGGTAGAAAAAACACAAAACAAACGTGTAGGGGGGTTCCTCAGAGACGCGTACGCACTACAGAGCACATTTAATGATGGTGATGGACGGGAGTATCGTGTTGAAATGACCTTTCAGAGACGAGGATCTTTTGACTGATCCCTTCAATCCAACACACACTCACACCCCCGCCCCAATCATCTTGTGCGAGCATTGAATACCACCTGGTATGGTATAGATCGAATCCCACATTTATTGTTGTTATTTATAGATTATTTCGGGGCATCTCTTCTCTCTCTATTCCTTGCAGGTTATCTAATCATCTGATTTGAATCGCATACATGGGGCATGTTTGGTTATAACTGTTTTTAACTTCGTAAGTAATAGAATTGAGATTGAAGTGAGTTTTATGAATAAAATTAAAATTATATAATAATTTAAATAATAAAATTTTATATATCAAAATTTATATAATAATAATGATATTAAAAATAATTTTAAAAATTGAAAAAAAAGTTAAAACCAAGACAGATACGGTCCATCCATCAGAAAAAAAAAACAGTGGTACACCGCACTGCTGTGAGCTATCAAAAGCAAGCAGAGCATCATGTAAGACCCAAAAGCTGACTGATTCCAGTGATTGAAAAGCCAATCCACCTGCATGCATTCTGCAAGGAAAATATACCCATGGCTCTTGCTTTTGCAGACACGTTTACTGTTAGAATTAAGAAGCTGTTTCTTGGATGATTTTCCTTTGCATACAAGGTATGAATTCATACAATATTAGTTTACTAAATTTTTTTAATATTTGCATTGGTTTCAGAAAGAATTGCTACCATGAAAAATTTTAAGATTCTGACTTTGGAACTACCATGGTTGGTCTGCCATTGTCGCTGTGGGAGCTTGTTAATTGGATCATTGCTGGAGAATGTTCAGCCACTGCTAGGGTGGACGTCAACTGCAACAGTCTGCTTTAATTGTTAAAAGCAATAATCCTTGGTGTTTGTCATAATGCATTGATTGCAGCTAATTAACAACATTTCTTTGGTATGGGATGCTGATGATAAACGCTCGTCTAATTAGATTTAATTCAGAAACGAAATGACACTGTGCTCTCGATCTGTTCATATATATATATAAATAGATCGATAGAGAGAGAAACCCTGTGAAATATTGTAACCTTTCAAGCCATTTCATTAAAAAATTCATCGACGTAAAAGGAAACAAGTAGTAAACCCTAGATATACTTAGAGTTTGATGCAGTAGTAAATTGCTTTGAAGATTGAACAATTAATTAAGTTGATTAGAACTATATATTAACTAAGATCGATCTCCATCTATTGATCCTGAGCTTTGGGCGAAGGGATCAGCACCTCATGCATCAATGTGATAATTATATATATATATAAGCATGTGTACGTTCTTGCAGATCGAGGAAGCATATACGTACAGGATACGGATTAATTGACTAGATGACACGTAAAGATGAAATTAGAGAGGAACAAATGATAATCTACGCCATGCAGATGAATCTTGAAAGTAATTAACTTGAAACGATGGATCGTATAAATGAATATTCATTTATGAAGATGATATTCTATCTCTTTTCTTCATTTTTCTTTCATGTACCAAGATTTGAACTCGTGACCTTTACCATGAACATGTAATGTTTAATCACCAAGATCACAAGACACTTGACAATATGATGTTCTATCTCATCCTGTTGGGTTATGATGATATATAGGAGGAGGAAAAGGAAGAAGCTTCCGCTTATATACGGATCGATGTGCATGATATATGTATATATATAATTCTAACATCTGATGATTAGTTAATTAAGCCAAATCTAATGAAGAAGGTTCTACTTAAAGCTACAAAAGCCAAGAGAGATATAATTAATCAATGTTTACATCTGATGAAGTGCACGGATGGATGGATCAGGGGCTTGCGGTGTGGACTTGTACGTGCTTTAATTTCCTCCCTGGCTGCGATGATCGCAATCCTGCTCGATCTCCGACGCGGGATCGTCCTCCTCGTCGAAGCAGTCGATGCCGTAGGCGGCGTGGCCGTGACCAAAGGCCTTGATGTGGTCCTTGAGGGATCTCTTGTGCTTGAAGTCGGAGCCGCACGCGCAGTACCAGAGCTTCCCGCAGTTCTTCTCGTGGGTCCGCCAGTCACCTCTGACCGCGAACGCCTTCCCGCACTTCCTGCACGTGAAGGGTTTGATGCCGTGCTTCCTCTTGTAATGCGTCTGCAGAGTCCTGAAGTCCTTGAGCGGCTTCGACCTCGGGTGGTCGATGTTGTTCCGGCATCCCGGAGCGCAGCAGTAACACGGCAGCCGCAGCATCGCTGTCGGCTGCGTGCCCCGCAGGGATTCTGGGCCCTTCCTGTACTGCGATCCGTGCCCCCACATGTGCATCTGCGTTTCATGAGATCGTTCCACACAACTTGAATTAAACAGTACTACTGGCTAGCTATGAATATGTACATGTAAAACGCATTGCAAGTATATATATATATATATTATGATGGATCGATTAAGATTTGATCTAGTTTGAGGGGCATGGAGTTGTGAATTAATTGATCGAACTGCTGCAAAGAAGCCTTTGACAAACTTCGATCCTAATTAATTAAACCACAAAATAATTTCTTTGGGCAGGAATGCAAGTGCAGAAAATTTAGATTTCCTTGCTGATCGATATGTATATGGCGTCTCTGTACAGATCTGGATAATGGAAACATACCCAAACAAGGAAAGGAACCTATTTTTCCGGAGTAGATTTTTAGTCGTTGACACCCAACCGCATGCTTCAATCACAGAAAAAGGAATCAGGTACTGGACCAGAAAAATCGGGGCGCCCAAATAATTCAGATAAAGAAAGAGCGAATCGATCATTAATATTATAGATATATATATATATATATATATGTATGGTTGCTTAAAAGCTATTGATTTGTTCGCAGCCATAATCAAATCAATCACCTGCATGTTGTTGTATCTGTTGAAGGTCTTGCAGCACACAGGGCAGGAGAAGTGAGTGGGTCCGATGAGGATCTGGGAAGGTGTTGGTATCCAGTACTGGCCCTTGTTGAGCCTTCCCATGGCGGTGGTTGCATAGCCCAAGGACATCCCATGGCCATCAACCTCGGCTTCTCCGGCCTCCTGGGTGGTGGACGAAACCCTAGGTATCAGATTAGCGGCACCTGGGCTTGGAAGGCCTATGTGGAGTGCCACGGTCACGGCCTCCTCCCCCTCGTCTCCTGCTTCCACTTCCTTCCTCTTCTCGTCTCCCTCGCCACTGCCGGACGACTCTTCCTCGTGGGGCCTTGAAGGGCTTAGGCTGAGGAGTGGGAGGGCTTCTCTCAGAGGAGGGGACGGTGGTGATTGCTGTTGGACAGCAGCAGCAGCAGCAGCATCCGCGGCGGCAGCCACTGGGTACTGGCTACCGATATGGTTGTTGTTGCTGTAGTCGTAGGTCGGAAGAGGAGGTGGTGCTTGGGAAGAAGGGTTGGGTGAGAAGGGCGAGTATTTCAAGTATCCCTTGAAGAAATTGGTGTAAGGGTCTGTCATGGCTTCCGCAGGCTTGGAGGAGAAGCGATCGTGAATGGACGGTATAAGTATTATAGAAGCTGGGAGGAGCAGGAATTTATGAATGATGGGAGCAGATCACTAAAACCCAAAAAAGTAAAGTGAACCCAAGGGTGGAGATGCAGCAAAAAACCACCGAATCCAGAATAATATAGTTGGGAAGAAGCAATATAATTAAGGATATATTTGGGGAGAACTTTAGTTAATTTCAAGAATGAGATAAAATTAAAATTAAAATTAATTTCATAAATAAAATTAAAATTATATGGTAACTAAGATGATAAAAATTTATATATTAAAATTTATACAATAATAATAATATTAATAGTGATTTTAGAAATTGAACTTGTTGCCCATGTTGAAAATTTCAGAGAGGGAAGAAAATTAATATCATATTCTTGGGATTCGAGGAAAAAAATTCAGAAAAAATTAGAATTTAGAGGGTAAGGTTTCTGTCGAAAATGTAGAAATATGAAAACAAATAATAATAAAAAAAGGCTGTGAAATTAAATAACATTTCAAAACACACATTCCCGGCTGATTTCATTATTGTTTCAAATGGAGGCATCGTCGTCATCGCATTCAGAAAAAGAGGTCGGCGACTTGAAGGTCGGTCGGTCCCTCACCGTCACCTTCAAATCATGTATAAAATAACAAATAGATCGAGTTAGGTCACTTCTGTCTGTGACACACATTACATTGATGGATGGATGGATGGATGGATGATAGGCTTGTGTGCGCTGCACCTTAATTTTCATGTTACCAATTAAGTAATTACTCTGATCTCTTGAAGATTTTATGGACCGTACCGGCCGGTAAAACTTGAAACTTTCATGTGAAATTTCTCTACTAATCATCTGGCGCAAAAGGTTGGAAGATTTTGGTGAATGTCCAAAACCGTATAAATTATATATAATCCTATTTGATTTGAATGCATGATCGACACTTTCAACTACACTGTTTAATTAATTGTAATCCTTTTTCTCGTTGGGTGATCATGTACTGAGATCATACGCGCGCATTTGCTTCGGTGGGGCTCAACCTCACAGGCACTGTTCACCACATCATCCCACGCTCAGCTCCATCGCCTCTCTCTCTCTCTCTTTCTCTCCCTTCCAAACTCTGCGCTGTTCCTGCAACAATCAATCTCCAAACGGCAGCGTGGGATCGATCGAACGTTAAATGGCAATAAACCATGCATAGAGAGGTGGCACCAGACCCTACAACCCATCTCCAGTAGGGATGTCACCATGTGCGTTGCAAGACTTTGATCCATCATATTTATTACATATACATATCAGAATTTAAATCCATTGTGATGTTGACTTACCTACGTAAAAGGGGTTGAAATTCTAAGAGAAACTGGATTGAAGCTTACTGCACCAAAACAGTACAATGGGTAGACATTGATGAGCCAAGACTTTTATAATACTTGTCGATTATATGTAAGACATTTGTAAGGTAACTCTAATGAAATGCTCACAAGTTTGAGGGCATATTGGGATAAATATTCAATCTCACATCGAAATCAGTACTTTTGTTGAGTTAAAACTCTTATAATATTTGTAAATTTTTTCTTACTAGTCAATTGATTTTAATAAGCATATTTTGCTAGACATACATAGCTAGTTGGGACAATCACACACAAGTTAACTCTAGTTAAAATTATAACTATCACTACCATGATCGATCCTTTCCAACCCTACTTGGCCAAGTTAAATAGATTATGTGGTAAACAAAAAGATTATGTGAACTCCAAACCTATTTGTTGGCTAGCATACAAGTACCTAAGCCTACAATCTACCTCTTTATAGCAACTAGTGTACTCTGCATTGTAGCTCCAATAATCTCAATATCTAGGATTTGGATCCCCTTCCAGTTTACTGCATCTAATCTCTTTGAAAATTACATCTTGGATGGTGAGATTTTGTGGGTTATTTTTCTTAATATAAGAAACCTAAAAAAATATATTACTACAGTAAAATTCAATCATCTATGGAATAATAATAATAATCAATGTTCTAGATTCATAAAGTAAACTCCAGTATTGAGAAATTGATGAGTGTCTTAGTTCCAATATATATGCATATTCATTTTGTAATGCTATGGATTTTAAGGATTTATTTTAAATAATTTATTTTACTCTAGCCATATTATTGGTATATTGTTTAATTAGGAAGAGTGATATGTTGAAATTTGATCGTTTAGGCACTAGCTACCTTATATCAACATGCCATTTTGTTGCCTTGGTCATGAACTCTCCAACCCCACATATCGATTTCTCCTCTCACCATTGTTGTTGCCCACAACCCAACAAAATTTCCTTACATCTAACCACTCTTTGTACCTCAATTTTATAGTAGCATAGTGTTTTTTCATAAGGTAGATCTCATTTTCTTGTTGATTGGGTTCCAAGTTGATAGGGGATCAAATACTACTAAAACGCTAGGAGTTCAAGTGTACTATGGTAAAACAGTTCACCCCAAAACTCCTTAAACCCCAAGGAGTTAAACCTATATTTTATGGTAAAATACACCAAACCATCGACAATCACTCCTTAATCACAAAGGATTACTTTGTGTTGTCAAGTAAAAGATATAACAAACCAACCTTAATCCCACAAATTAATTAAAACCTACAATAATGAAAATAAAAACTTACACTCTTTGATGCTCCTTTTCTCTTTAAGTCCCGATATTGGGACTTAAATTCTTGAAATTTAGGTCGAGTTGGGAATGAGAGTATTAGAGGGCAATGAGCTAGATCTTAAAGGTTACACTAAGGATGTTTGTGTTTGTAAGAGTGACTAAAGTCACTAGGGTTATAGTAATTTATAAGGTGAAGTTTGAAATGCCCTTTAATGACTAGTTTTTCAATGAAAGTGGGTTAATGAATTTTGATTAGTGAATCCATTTTGTTGTAATAGCTAGTTTTATACTGAATCAAGTCAAAAATTAATCAACCCAAACCTAAGTTTGAAATTTGCTATTTCAATGTCTACACAAAACATCAATTCAATTTTCGTTTCACTAATCCATTTTGGGATGAACTCTCTTACTATTCTATGTACCTCCAAAATGATAACCTAGACCTTAACCCAAACCTAGATCTAAAATCTCCAATCCTATTTTCTTCCCAAAAAGTTAACCCAACTAGCTAGGAAATCGTAATCTGTTTTGGGTAGGTATGATTTTCTAAGGTTATCCTAGGGAATATCCTACTTAGGACTCTAAACCCTAAGTCAAAGTCTTCCTAAAGAACACAAGCATTACATAGAAACTTTTACACAACACACATTATACTTGGTACTCTTGAATAAACTTCAATTTTATTCTTTTTTATGTCCTTCACCTTGATCCGTACTTCAATTTGGTCTTGAATCTTTTAACATTTTGTCTTCTTCCATTTTGTAAATGCTTGTTATGTAAGTATTTAATAATATTTAACATTGCATTAAGTTTTTCCTCACCAAAATCCAAAGGAATGCTTCTCCAAAAATCTTCCCCTTTTTCATCATGATAAAACTTAATGTTTCACATAAACCCATAAACTCTCCCACTTTTTGACATTATCATAAAAGCGATAATGAAAATAAAAAATATTAGCAAAAAAACATATCAACAAATTTAACATTAATCCACTACTCTCCTCTTACACTAGGGCACATAAGATTCCAAGAATATATACTCCTTAACATAAAAAAATTAGAATAATAAGTAATATGCGTGGTGCCACTTGCATATGAGCAGTATAAGCTCACTCTCCTACATCAATTGAACTTGATATCAAATATAAACATGCATACCAATTATTATTTCCAATGATATAGATATCAATTATTATGCCAACTATTAGAATCAAATGATATCAACTTTAATGTATACCAATTGCTATTTTTAATTGATAAGACCAATTAGCAGCACATTTAAAAATATATGTCAATGGATCAAACAAGGTATTGATGCCAATTATTATTTCATGCAAAAACACAAGTCATTTGTTACATGCATATAAACTGATAAGATATATGTCATTTAAGGTGCATATGAAAGAGATGTAAACTTCCTCTAGCTAACTCTCTCCCTTTCTAATTTGACTATCAAATAATTTCCAAATGATAATATATATATATATATATATATATATATATATGTATGTATGTATGTATGTGTATATGTGTGTGTGTGTGTTGTAAATTTCAATTTGTTACCTAACTTACTAGATTGTGGTGATGACCTAACATTTTACACTAAAAATTACTATCATTGTAAATCATACACTTCCTCAAAAAACGTACATCTCATATCACCCAATCTTACCTCTAAAACAAACATACCCTAAGACAACTAAGATCAAGTGCTTTTCCATAAATAGCATTGATTGTGTGTGGTGAGGTGTTGGCTCATAAATACCATTAATTATATGTACCTCATTTCCACAGCTGATCGATTTACTAGTTTCCCCTTTCTAGAACATCAATTTTGTTATGAAATTAACTTTTTAGACATTTTCTAGAATCTCACTTTCATATTGAAATTGGTCCACCAATCTTTCTCCAAAGTTCCAATTTCATTTATAATCAATTTACTAGTCCAACCCCCATAATTTTGACACTTCATTTTTTTAACTTGCATATTTTATATGTTGGCTTGTAAACATTATCTATTGATTGATCATTAATATAACATTACATCTCAAACAAAAAAAAACTTGCATATTTTGATGTTTTATAAGATGATGGAATGTTTATTGGCAAGTTATGGTGAAAAGTTAAGGGATCGATATATATGTTTTATCATAGCTTAATCTTTTCAAGTTTATATATGCATTTCTCTTTTAATCTCATTTCATGCATGCTATATTTACTATTCATATATAAATTTCACACTTGTTCATGTAATCCTCATATATACATTATACACTTGTGAGTATATATATCATACAATCTTAGAACCCTCATGGCATTCATACATCTCTCACTTTAACATGACATTTAGCTTTCAAATATTCATACCATGTGCACTTCTGTGCATTTTTCATCCAAACATCCATACATTTCCTATATCCACATACTCTCATGCTTATGTTCATAACATGAATGCATTCATATACTTATCATGTTAAAATCCATGTGGTGCTCACATGCATATTATGTAGTCCTTGCACTCACAATGGTGACACATACGCACTTGTACATTTCCTCATCCATATATATATGCTCTCACATGTATATATGTTTCATATATATCTACACATCACTTTATAACATTCTCTCATTATGTCTAAAGTCATATCCGCATCAACATATAATTTTCTGTCATATTACAGGTTAAAATTAAACTAGACACATTTGTACATGCTATCGTGCATTAATTCATGCTAATATTGCACTCATTTTCTTGTTTATTACAACACATTGGCACCTAACATTGCAGCCACCCTTCCATTTCTAAAGTCACTCCATGACACGTATTTCATTCACAACATGCCATCTTGCATTCATGCTAATGTCTCGTTCATATCATCTTGCACATTTTGCATTCATGTCTCAAGTTGCTTATCTTAATTATGTCTGTAATCATGCATGATCATGCATCATAATCATATTAATCATGTGTAATTATTTCTTTGTCAAGCATACTACATTGTTCATCTCATGATTATATATACCATGCATTAGTCATAGTTAGTCATATCTAGCTCATTTGTTTATCATACCTAATCACAACTTAATCATGCATTTATCATGTCTCAACCATATTGTTAATCATGCATCTTAATCATATCTCCAATCATGCACTAATCATCTTGTATTCATGCTAGCTTAATCATGTATAAATCATACTCAAATCATGTTCAATCATGACTTAATAATGTACTAATCATATATTATATACTCATGCATGTGTTAGTCATGCTTAATCCTGTCTTAATCATGCATCTCTTATGACTTAAGCATTCTTGCATCTTCAACACACACACACACGATCATCAAAGTTTTTGCATACATATATACCCACTTGCTCATGTTATATGATCATCACTCATACATATATATACTCGTCCATGCTCAGCATTTATCATGCATGTTACTCTATTAGGCTTTGTTTGGAAACTATTCTTCAAACTCTACTTTCAACTTCACACAAACTTTCACATGTCATTATTATCACACAAACTCTAATGTATAAACTTTCATCACATTAATTATCATACAACTTTAGCTCCATTTGTTTTACTACTCTCAGCTCCAACATCATTCAACTTCTAGAATTGGCTAGAGCTCTTCTTAATTCATGCTTATTGTTCAAATTTTTTGGAATAATTAATAATTAATATGCATTCGATATATTTTAATTTCATTGCAAGTGTATAGGTTTGTCCATAGGGATTATCGGGTTGATACTTTGTTAAATTCGTTTGCTACAATTACTAGAATGATTAATACTAAAGCAATGTCACAGTTACTTTGTCCCAAATAATTGCTAGGTTGTTCTTTAATTAATTCTCATAACCGTAATTCTCAGAGAAATTTCATTAAACTTAATTATGTCTTCACTTAAGCTATTTGGATTTAAAAGAGACTCTTAATAAATTATCCACATTTTTCACTAAAAGACCTAAGCAATTAGGTTGTAATTCCAAATACTTAATCTTTCTTAATTTTGAGAAATTTTGTATTTCTGTTTGCATGCACTTGAGTCTAATTTAATTAAAATAAAATAACCCACAGAATTGGTCCATTGATAAACATCTTTACCAATGGACTTGCTCATTGATTAATCACTTAATAGGCTTGACAGAACTTAACCAATGCCGTTAGTCCATGCTTAAACCACTTAAGCAATGGACTAGCTACTTGGTAAAAGGGGTAAATTTGAATTTCATATGAAATTAAGTCACGGTTTCTAAAATTTATAAGAATTTCTCACTTCTCGTTTTGTTCTTTTTGCTTTAAGGAAACTATGGACAACACATAAAACAAAACACACTTATAATTACTGGGAGAAATGAAATACCATTCAACAATACATAAAAACGTAATATCATTCAACCAAACATTACAACACATATAATATATAATGAAGAAAAGGAAAAGGAGAGAACACTTAATTATCCACTACAATTTTCACCCTTCGAAACTTGCTCAAGTCAAGCACTTTTTCTATCTTTACTTCTAGCCCACCAGGTCGTCAAGTTGGTGAACTTTCCTTTTAACCTTGAATGATTTTTTGGGCGTCACTCCATATTTTCACCAAGGAACAGATGAAGAAATAGTCAACACCAAGTGTCTTTCCTTCAAGGATACGCTCAGGTAGAGAAAAGAACAACAAATATACTAGGGAAAAGATAGAGGAAGAAGAGGTCGTCAATCTCTTCTTAGGAAGAAATGAACAGGTGGAAGATGGAAGAAGGAGAAGGTGGAAGTATGTTGTGGATAGTGTTTGGACGAAGGAGGAGGGGAGAGGAGGTTTTTCATGGTTAAGGGACTCCTTTTATGGACTGAGGGAGTAACAGTTCCTTGGCTAACAATTATCAAAGATGTGGTGCAACACCTTCATCTGGACTTGTAGGATTGTTTTACGTAAGCCCACTTCCATTCCCTATCAGTCCATGTTTTGCATGATCGAACATTTGTTAAATTGAATTTCTCAACTCTAACTCTTATGTGAATTTCTTTGCAATTACTCATCAAAAATACCTTACTGTGAAGCAAGTCACATTATTAGAAATAATTCATCATATTTTATCATCCACTACAGTTGTATTTGCTATTATATCAATAAAACTCATTGCATAGAAAAAAAAAAACTCAAGTCCGCTAGTAAATTGGATTACCAATGGAGTAAGTTCGTTGGTAAATGTCTTTACTCATGGACTTTTTAATTTAAAAATGAATCATGATTTCTTCTATGAGTTAACTAATTTACTAGCAAACTAAGCCATCGGTCATCATTTTCTTTTTAGTAAACAATTGCTAATGTACCCTCTCTTTCATCTGGTTATCACCCAGAAGCCCACGAGGTTCCGCCGGAGGGGTTGGCAGATGGGCCAAGGTATAGAGAATGCAAAGATAATTGTAGGAGCGCATCACCACGTGGGACAGATGGCTCGTTATATGAAGTAGACACCTTATTTTTGCAAAGAAAATAAGGAAAACTAGATGGGGAAGGATTCATCCGCCATCAAAAAGGGTAAAAGCACAGAAACATAGAACAACAGTGTAAAGTAGCGTAAAAGCTAATGACTTCTATGAAAACAAGAGAAACTGGATAGGGGATTCAAGGTACTGTTGAGGAAGGTGTTAGGCACCCCCAAACAGCCTGGGCAATCTTGGCCTCTCTCCGACTCTAAAAGGGAACACGATACTAGTCAGCTTGACCTAAGTTGGCAAGGATTCATATCGATGGCCTCATCCTAGAGGATTCACCAAGGCATCAGGAGGAGTAGCTTTACTCCTTCTGGTAAAACAAGTGGGGAATCGCTGGTGCAAGGATTCACGTAAGATCCGGCAGGAAGAGGGGAGAGGTAAAAGACTCAATGGCCACTGCTATAGACCATTGGCTAAAGAGTTGAAGGTCTAGTGAGCCTACTGGTTGGCATATCGGACGACCGAGTATGGGGCTGGCTTCTGCTTGGCATGCTGCCTCTCTTTTTGGGTACAAGGATTCATGCACTTAGTCCAGCCAAGGTTGGCAAGGATTCATGCCAATGGCCTCATCCTAGAGGATTCACCAAGGCATCAGGAGGAGTAGCCTTACTCCTCCTAGTAAAGCGGGAACTGCCTGGGTGCAAGGACTCATACACCTGGCACAACTTGAGCCAACAAGGATTCATGCTGATTGTACCCTCATCTTGGAAGACTCACTAGGGCATCGGGAGGAGTAGCCTTACTCCTCTCAGTGGAGCGAATGGGAAAGTGTAAAAGATACCGGCGCGAGGATACACACGAGATCCGATAGGTAAACACCTCTAGGGTAAATGTCTCTACCCACAAGATACCTCGAGGGTAAACACCTCAGGAGGAGAGAAAGGATAAGGATGTGGTAGCTACCGCTACAGACCTTTGGTTGAAAAGCTGAAGGTCTAGTGAGATTGCTGGTCTGCCTATTGGACATTCGGGTATGGGGCCAGATGTATGCTCAGTATGTCGCCTCTCCTTCTAGGTGCAAGGATTCATGCACCTAGTCCTGAAAGACAAGAGAGGTGGGAAACCTTCGAGGAGATGATCATTCGTAAGTGGAGACGACGTGTTTGATAGTGGCTTAGCATTTACGATAAAAAGAGGCACAGGAAAGTATGACAATATAACTGTTAAATGTGTAAAGAAGTGTGGGTTTTCATATGAAAACCCAGAAAACTAACCATGATGGAGTTGGTCTCGACCTGTCTCGGGAGGATTCACCCTGTAGAGAGGGCATATACCAATACCTTCGGAAGTGTATCTGAAGGAATGAACTTGGGCACATCCTCTAACCTTTCCCCATGTGTGGGGAAGGTCCAGTCTGGTCATAATTATGGGATGCGAGAGGCTAATGAAGGACATTACAGCAAGAGAGAGAAGGAGACTATCCTCCCTAGCGCTGTGCGACCGTAAGGAGGGGCCCCTCTCACCGAAAGAATAGAAGGTTTACCTGCAAGGGGAAGCTGATGATGGTCAAAAGTCCTTACTCCGATCGGTGCACCCAAGAGTCCTTTGTCCTTTAGTGGGTTCAGAAAGGAGTCCCCGACAAAAACCTCGAAAAGCTCTATTTCGAAAACCTCGAAAAGCCCTTATATAGGGAACTACCTTCCATACGGGGTGATCCAAAGATGGTAAATCCAAGTACGTTTTGATTTAGTCTTGTGATTTACATGATTGATTAATTGTGAGATTTAAGTGATTGATCTCATCGTATCTTGACATTCTCGTTTGAATGTTTCACCCAGGTGTTAGCCGACGGCCGTGGCCAATGGGCCAATGACCGGGTGGAAGGTATCAATATGGGGTAGGAGCTTAGCCCATGGTTCGGGGGGAAGGTGGCGACGGGTAGCCAGGATTGGGTATTGGCTTATGGCCCGATGGCCATGTACTTCACCCGACTTATGGCCCAGTGGTTGTGTACTTCGCCCAACTTATGGCTCGACGGCTGTGTACTGGCTTATGGCCCAACAACAAGTTTATGCTTGAGTAGTTTAAGTATGTTAAAAAATTTTCAAAATTTTAAAATTTAAAAATATTTGTGATTTGCTGTGATTTTCACATCTTTTATATATTTTATGTTTTCTCGAGAACAAACCTTGAGGAATGTAAGTTTCAAGTATTGCTATTAGAATTAATGGGAAGACCCTATTATATTGAGAGGAGAATTCCAAAGTCAATTCCAAGTAACCTATTGCCCTTAGATGAGATGGATTTCAAATTAACTTGTGCAATGGGTTGAGTCTTCCTGTTTCATTTGAATTAATGCCTTGTTAACCTAGTTTTCTAAAATGAATTAATTTCCTTTCTCATCACCCTATTTGAGTGGAGAGATAACCAATGTTGAGTGCCACCATAAAAATGATCATGATATGAAAATTTTCTCTTTTGGTGAGCATTATCCTAAGGTATCTCCCAAACGTTTTTGAGTTAGAGGTTATGTGAAGGAAGGTAGCAAGGGTATGAGCTTTAATGCACCATGGAGTTCATTTGGGAATTAGGCTATGGAGATATAAGGTGGTGAAATTAATCGATCACGGGCATTTATTAGTTCGAAGTGTCATTTACTTTGTTTTTAAAAAAAAAGAAAAAAAAACATAGAAAAATCAAAAATAAAAAAAATATATATAGAAAAAAGAAGAAGAAAAAGAATCATAAAAATTTAAAGGACAAATGTCAGTATGAGTAGAAAAGGGGAATATTTGAAGTCATTTGGGATTTGAGAATGAAGTGGAATGATACTTTTTCAACAAATTAACATTCTAAGTGATGGTGTATCATTGCCTTATCCCTTGTCTACCGGCCAAAGCATTTTCCAATATCTTAAAAAGGAAGGGAATATCTTAAATTACCCTCTTTTGTTGATAAGATGTGTGCCTACTTTAATATTTTAATTTCTGATTGAGAGTGGTGAAGGTGTGAATTCTTCTTGCTTGTGTAAGACAGATGGTTCTCATGAATAGGTGACTCCTTCACATTTTAAATGATTCTATTCAATTTAAGGGCAAAGAGAGGGAGTGTTGTGAGACTGAGTCACCTCATTCCCCTGAAATTGTTCTAGCAACAAGTGATTCAAATGATCCTTGGGTTAGTTCTATTTCTCATCTTTCTTCCTCTCTCTCTCTATCTCTTTTTATTTATTTCTTTGGACTTTGTGGGTGTATCCATTGAAAACCCTCCGGAGACACAACTCCACCACTAGCGTAACCTAGGGGTTTAAAGGCTTGCTGCACTTGCTAAGTGTAGTCGTGTTCCCTATGAAAGTGGCCTATTGTAGTTTTAATTAGTTTTATTTAGTAGTCTTTATTACTTTCATAATTTTTATAGTTTTATTTTAGTATTTTGCAAAGGGACTAGCAAAACTTAAGTATGGGGTATTTGTTCAAACTCAAAAGTGTGCATTTTATTGATATTAATTCCACTTGTTTTAATGAGTTTTAATTGCATTTTGCATTGAATTATGATGATTGCAAGGTTAATGTACCATCTCTTCCATCCGGCTATCACCCGTAAGCCCATGGGTTTCTGCCGGCGGAGCCAACAGATGGACCAAGGCACAGAGAATTGAAAGGTGATTGTGTGAGCGCATCACCACGTGGGGTTGATGGCTCGTTGAATGGAGTCACCACCTTATTTTTTGGGTAGAAAATAAGGAAAACCGGATGGGGAAGTGTCCTTCCACCATCGGAATAGTAAAACCATGAGAATGATGTCAAATTGTGTAATGATATATGAAACATGAGAGAACTTGATACGGGGCTCAGGGTACTATTGGGGAAGGTGTTAGGCACCCCCAGACAGCCTGGGAAATCCCGACCTCTCTCCGGCTCTAAAAACGGAAAACCACGATAGTCAGCCTAGCCAAATGTGGCCTCATCCAGGAAGTCTTTCTAGGGGATCAAAAAATTCTTCGGTAACCGGGAACCGCCTAGATGCACATACTCATATACTCAGATGACCGACGTCGGCAAGGATGCATGCTGGTGGCGTCATCCTGGAAGCCTTTCCGGGGCATCGGGAGGGTAGTCTTACTCCTCCCAGAGATTGGGAACTGTAGGGTCGTACATGCTCGTATGCCCGAACGACCGACGCCGGCCAGGATGCATGCCGACGGCATCATCCTGGAAGCCTATCCGGGGCATCAGGAGGGTAGTCTTACTCCTCCCAGAGATTGGGAACCGTAGGGTTGTACATGCTTGTACGCCCTAACAGCCAACGTTGGCCAGGATGCATGCCGATGGCATCATCCCGGAAGCCTTTCCGGGACATCAGGAGGGCAGTCTTACTCCTCCTGGAGATTGGGAACCGTCGGGTCGTAAATGCTCGTACGCCCAAACGGCCGATGCCGGCCAGGATGCATGCCAGCGGTGTCATCCCAGAAGCCTTTCCGGGGCATCGGGAGGGTAGTCTTACTCCTCTTGGAGATTGGGAACCGTAGGGTCGTACATGCTCGTACGCCCGAATGGTCGACGCCGGCTAGGATGCATGCCGACGGCGTCATCCCGGAAGCCTTTCTGGGGCATCGAGAGGGTAGTCTTACTCCTCCCAGAGATTGGGAACCGTCGGGTCATACATGCTCGTACGCTCGAACGGCCGACGCCGGCAAGGATGCATGCCGGCAGTGTCATCCCGGAAGCCTTTTTAGGGCATCAGGAAGGCAGTTTTACTCCTCCAGGAGATTGGGAACCGTCGGGTCGTACATGCTCGTACGCCCGAACGGCCGATGCCAGCATGGATGCATGCCGGCGGTGTCATCACGGAAGCCTTTCCAGGGCATCGAGAGGGTAGTCTTACACCTCCCCGAGAAATATGCAGAAAATGGATAAAACGCGTAAAACATGTGGGGAAATTACTAGTTTCCATATAAAAGGACCCAACAGAGGGGTTGCGACCGAACCGAAGTTGACCATGCTAGGTGGATTCACCTGGCTGTGAGGGAGGCTACCGGTACCTTCAGAAGTGTATCCAAAGGAATGACATCCAGGCATGTCCTCCGAACCTTCCCTTGCGTGGGGAAGGTCTAGCATGGTCAGGGTTCGATAAAAACGTTGCTAAATCGTACGTAAAATGACGAGGAAGGAGGGGCTTACCTGTAGGGAGTCATCGGCGGTGATCGGAAGTCCTTGCTCTAGTGTGGCAAGAGGGCGTCGGGGCTCCGAGCAGCTCTTCTCTTTCAAAACCTTCAGCGTCTAAACGGGCGTCTCTCCAAAAGGGTGGAAGTGTGATGAATGGGGTGGAAGGTCCCCCTTTTTATAAGGGATTACCTTCCTTCTATGGGGGGATCCATAGATGGAAGCCAGTGTATGTCTCGGTTCAATCACGCGATCGGCGTGATTGATTGATTGCGAGATTTAAGCGATTAAATCTCGTCGTATCTTTCTAATTGATTCAGCTTGCCTTTTGAGGTAGCTAACTGGTAGTTGCCACGTGATAGGCGGATGCCGGCTGGTTTGGATTGGGATCTGCAAGGAGTTTTTAGCTGGTGATTCAGGAGAATCGGCTGTAGCGGATAGCTGGAGCTTTGCACCAGCTAGGAGTTCGGCTGCCACATGTTTATCCTGAGGGTCAGACTAGGCGTATGAGCGGACCTGCACGTTGGTGGGAGAGTTAGAGGCCGACGACCGGGGTGTTTTACCGGTGTGCCGGTAGTCGGCCAGCTGGTTCTACCTGGCCAACCCATAAGGGGAAGCATGTCTACTTAATTGGGGGATCTGGGGAGCCGGCTGCCAGGGTTGGATACCAGCATGCCGGCTGGCTGCCCGATTGACCTATCTATGCATGGGCAAACAGGGAGCTGGCTGTCGGGGTGGATACCGGCATGCCAGCGGACGGTCGGCTGGCCACCCGATCAACTTGTCTACGCATGGGCCAACAGGGAGCCGGCTGCTAGGGTTGACTGCTACCTATTCATCCAAACCAGGCATGTCTTCATAATCCCATGCAAACACTTCCACGAATTCTCACAGGAGCGTGAGGCGTTGTTGCCGGTAGGGCTCAGGTACCTCTTTGCTAATTTTTGTTTCTTTTTGATGTTGTTCATCCCCAAGGTTTACAAGTTTGATTTCGTCAGAAGACGTTATATTGGTAGACTTGGGCGGTTGGACCCATGGGCCTACCTCTTCAAGTTCTTGATTTTGCAGGTGGGGATCGTTAAGGTCTTCTATGGCTTGTTGACCCTCAAGCTGGAAGGGTGTTGGATGATGGACCTAGTGGGAGCGGTGCCTGTGGTCTCCTGGCTGGGTGCCAGGTTGGTGGATCGGCTGCTAGTTCAAGGTGTTGGTGAACCCTGGGAATGCTTCAGAGGAGATGGCGATGGACTTGCCGTACTTATCTACTTGAGGTGTCATGTCGTCGAGCTCCATCTGTTGCTCTGGCCGCCAAGTGTTCAAGGAGGGTGAGGGGTAGAATGCCCCTAGTTCTGCCCTAGTGGGAGGTACTGGCTACCAGGTGGATAGGAGGAGGAAACCTGATGGAGTCCCGGACGAAAATGCAGTAGACCGGTCACGTTCGCCCGATCAAGTGATCGTGGCAGAAGCCCCTAGTTCTGCCCCGTGATGTTGGCCAGTATTCTGCTTGTGGAAGATGTCGCCCCAACTGAGTAGGCTAGCTGTCCCAACTTCGTGATGCGGCACCCCTGTTGAGAGTTGATAGTTTTTGACTGATCGTACTAGTACCCGGAGGATCGATTGTCTGCTGTGCCGAGCGAGATACTTGGTATGATTGCCAAGTCTTGGTTGACTTGGTCGGGTTGCCAAGTCAATGGCTGTTGAGGATGCAACTTCCAGCGCACTTGTGCGTGGGATGCCAAGCCCCGTTGTTGAAGGAGCGAGTTCCGGCGTGAGTCGCCTAGAAGCCATTAGGCTTGCCTCTTGACGTTGATGACTTGCAAGCCTGGAGTGTCCCCACCTTGGTCATTAGGTGGGTGTTGTGGTGCTAGGTGGAAGGAGAGGGGGAAGGAGAGCACCTTGCCGGCCCCTTTCCTTGCACAAACCAGTTGGACGCAACGTTCATTTCCAAAGTTCCTCCTTGTAGGATGGGCGATGGCGAGGGAGGTTGGTGAAGGGTTGGATCCCCAGTGCATACCAGAGATTCTCCGAACAATCACAGCAAACCGTCCTCTAGCTCCTGGTCTAGCTACGAGTTTTCCTCCCAAGGTTCCATGCGCTTGGACAGATTGTCAAAGGCAGTTGGGTTCTAGAGACCCAGTGGTGAGGTGGCAGCCGGCTCTGGTGTCGGGTGTTGCGATCCAGAAGATGCCACAGCTACCACGGATTGTCCTAGGTGGTAGTAATTCTCTGCTAGTATGATGATGACCTCCCCTTTCCATAGGAACTTAAGCATCCTATGAAGAGTGGAAGGTACAATGGAGTTTTGGTGGAGAAACGGGCGGCCCAGGATGAGATTATAGCTTGGGGGAATGTCCACCACGTGCATGGGAACCTCGAAGGCTACTGGTTCAATGACTAGGGGAAGGACAACCTCACCTTTGGCTTCATGAAGAGTGCCGTCGAATCCTCTCATTACCCGGTTGGTGGGGAACAAGTCTTGTTCTTTAATCCCTAGCTTGTGCAGGACCTATAGTGGGCACAGGTTTAGCCTAGATCCATCATCGATCATGACCATAGGGATGCAGAGGTCCTTGTATAGTACCCGGATGTACAAGGACAGGTTATGGTTGGTCCCGGCCAGTGAGAGGTCTAAGTTTGAGAAATAGATGAAGGACAGGACTGTCACCGTGGCCACCATTCCTTCTATGGCCCCGGGTGTGAGACCTTGGTTCACCTTTTCCACTTGCAATGCCTTGAGGAGGGTTTCCCGGTGCTCGATAGAGGACCGGAGTAGATCCCATAGTGAGATGTCTGCCCGTATCCCCTGCAGCTGCATTGATAGGTCTGGGGGTGGCCGTGACTGGGCAGCCAGTGCTAATGAGGCGGCAGCCGGTACTGATGAGGCGGCAGCCGATGGAGCAGGTGGGCGGCTGCCGGTCAATGTTTGGCTTGGCACTCCCGGGATGGAGATCCCTCTGTGGTGAGTTTTGGTTGATATACCTGGTCGGACTTGGTTATAGCCGTGCTTGTGGACAGCTATTGTGAGAATGGGATGGGAGCTGGAGAGATGACTACCTCCTTGCCCTTATGCTGTTCGAAGGTAGATGCGGCTGGAGTGGATGGCGTGGTTAAGGGCAAGAATTGCTGCTTTGCCAGACGTGCTTGGAGGGGTGTTGGTGTTGCAGTTGTTGGTGCGACCGTGCTGGCTAGGGTGCTAGCTGGGGATGTGAAATTGGCCATTGGGGCCTTGGGGATTGGAGGCACCGCTGGGATGGCCGCTCTGACCGAGGCAGCTAGTGAGTAGAGAATCACCTTGGGTTGGGCCGGGATGGTCGTCCCGACGGCCGGTACGGTTGTCCCGGCAGCCGGTACCACTAATGCGGCAACCGCAGGTGCCACTGGAATGAAGAGTTTTACTGAAGAATGGGATGGCGCCTCTTGCGGTGTGGGTCATGAAAACTTCCTCCTCCTCCGATGGCTGTTAATTATGAGGAAGGAGGACTCGAGTTGCTGGTAGTATGGCTGGAGCTCCTCAAGCATTAGTGGGTTGTTGGCCAGACGGATGAGGTTGATTGGGTTCAGCTAGGGGATCCCAATTTCTAGCAGTCGAGCCAAAGGGAGGGATCTTTTGGTCCCTTGTTCACGTCTGGTTGGACATGCAGAAACCAACTACATATGCGGGAACCCTCAAGCAGATGTTGCCTTCGGGCACCAAGGAAGACAGTGTACACCTGGGAGTTTTTGGTATGATTCGAGAAAGTCTGCTGGCTCGGCTCGGGAGATATGGGAGGCTGTTGAAACTCGATGGTTCCCGAGTTGATGAGACGCTGGATAGCTTGTCTCAACGTCCGGCAGTGGTTAGTTGCGTGGCTAGCAGATCTGTGATACTCGCAGTACTACTGCGAGTTGTACCAAGCGGGAAGAACAGCCGGGGGTGGTCTGATAGGAGGGAGCATGAGTAGCATCTGGGCCATGCGGAACACCTGGCTCAGTGGTTCCGAGAGTGGTGTATATTCTGTTAAGTGCGGCTGCAAGGGTGGCTGGCGTGTTTCGAGCGGTTGCTACTAGACTGGGCGTTATTGGTTAGCGCCTGTTTGACCCCCATTTTGCCCCTGGTTCCTTTGCCGAGAGGATATCGAGGGCGTTGCCTACCATTGCTGGCGAGCCAGCGGCTCTGGTGTGGTTGCCGGTGGTGGAGCCATGGGCCTCCAAGGCTGTTGGTTTGGGGCCGCATAGGTGGTGTAGACCGGCCGCTGAACCGGGGTGATCACCGGTGGATGATACTCCTAGGCTGAGGCGTACACCTGCTGCGGCTGGTATGGCGATGGCACAGTTGCCACGATGGTCACGAGAGATGGCCGCGCGTTGTCGTTCCTCCAGGACCCGCGGTTGTTCCCCGTGTTGTCGCCTATGGCCGGCGGCCTGGGACGGATGCTTCCCTCGGTGTTGGCCCCAAACGTAAGGGCTGAGAATCTCCGTAACTTCAGGAATCCCTCCAGGCGGTTGCCGGCTTTGATTAATTGAGAGAAGGTTGAGTACGACTGAATGCACAAGAGTGCTGCCAATGACGGCTAAGCACCCTGTACAATCATGTCCAGAGAGTCCTCCTTAGAGGGTTTGTCCCAGATTTGGGATGCCAATGCCCTCCACCTGTCGACGTAGCCCCTGAACAGCTCATTCTCACGTTAGCGGAGGTAGCGGAGATCCTCCAACTTGGGTGCTAGGTCCAAGTTGTATGCATACTATTCCTGGAACATGTACCCCAACTACTCCCAGTTGTAGATCTTTGTCAAATCTAAGGACATGTACCAGGATAGTGTAGGTCCTTGGAGAGATTTCTGGAATAGCCGGACGAGGAGCTTCTCCTCGTGTTGCAGTGCCGCCATGTCTCCGCAGAAGGCTCGGAGGTGTGCGTGAGGATCATCGTGCCCGCGTTGTATTTAACTAGTTCGGCATCTTGAAGTCAGGAGGAAGCATCGCCTTCGGATAGAAACAGAGGTTCTGGAAGGAACAGGAGGGTTTCAGTGGGCCGGACTTCATGTTCTGGAAGGATGCCTCCAGTTTGGCTATCCTTTGTAGTAGTTGCCCTTGCAGGTCTGACATCGGGGTGGCAGTAGTGGTGGCTTCTGGCTGCAGTGGTGACTGGAAGAATTGGCCTATGACAGGAGTGGTGACGACATCATATTCTTCAGTATGTGGCCTCTCCGAGACATAGATGGTTGGCCTAGGTGGGATTACTGAACCAATCCCTTGCTGTTGGTAGCGTGCCAACTGGTGAGCTAGGAGAGTCTGCTCAAAATGTCCCAGTCAAGGTGGTTGGAAGGCGTTGTCCCCTCCTATGCCCTTGGTGTTTGAGGGTGGCTGGTAGGATGGGCCGGTGTTCCGTGTGGGAATCAGCCTGTTACCTTCAATTTCAGTGGCTAGAGAAGCGGGCGGTGCAGGATGCGTCGTGGAATTGTTGAATGCCACAGCTGTAGACAGGTCTAGCGCCCTTGGCTGGTCTGTGGCTGCAGCAGGTACGATGATTAGCTAGGTGAAGTTTGTCCTGGTGATGACGGGTGGTGGTGGGCCAAAGACCACGGACAGCGGCACAGAGGCTACCGCAATGACCGAAGTGGAAGATCCGGATGTCGCGGTGGAACTGGTGGCCATTGCTCTTGCTTGTGAGCGGGTTTGGACAGGGGGAGCCAACGAGGTTCGAAACTTGCAAGCTACAAAGGTCTACGAGGAGAGTCTGCACGGAGGATCTGCAGGGGTCTGCAAAGATCTGCAGAGATCTGTAGGGATACCAAAGAAGGGTGATGCGGTTCAATGCATTTGAAAGCGGCTTCACTTAGCAAAACTGGTGTATATTCTGTTAAGTGCGGCTGCAGGGGTGGCTGGCGTGTTTCGAGCGGTTGCTGCTAGACTGGGCGTTATTGGTTAGCGCCTGTTTGACCCCCATTTTGCCCCTGGTTCCTTTGCCGAGAGGATATCGGGGGCGTTGCCTGCCATTGCTGGCGAGCCAGTGGCTCTGGTGCGGTTGCCGGTGGTGGAGCCTTGGGCCTCCAAGGCTGTTGGTTTGGGGCCGCATAGGTGGTGTAGACCAGTTGCTGAACTGGGGTGATCACCGGCGGATGATACTCCTTGGCTGAGGCGTACACCTACTACGGCTGGTATGGCGATGGCACGGTTGCCACGATGGTCACGAGAGATGGCCGCGCGTTGTCGTTCCTCTAGGACCCGCGGTTGTTCCCCGTGTTGTCGCCTATGGCCGGCGGCCTGGGACGGATGCTTCCCCCGGTGTTGGCCCTGAACGTAAGGGCTGAGAATCTCGGTAACTTTAAGAATCCCTCCAGGCGGCTGCCGGCTTTGATTAACTGAGAGAAGGTTGAGTACGACTGAAGGCACAAGAGTGCTGCCAATGACGGCTGAGCACCCTGTACAATCATGTCCAGAGAGTCCTCCTTAGAGGGTTTCTCGCAGATTTGGGATGCTAATGCCCTCCACCTGTCGACGTAGCCCCTGAATGGCTCATTCTCATGTTGGCGGAGGTAGTGGAGATCCTCCAACTTGGGTGCTAGGTCCAAGTTGTATGCATACTATTCCTGGAACATGTACGCCAACTGCTCCCAGTTGTAGATCTTTGTCAAATCTAAGGACATGTACCAGGATAGTGTAGGTCCTTGGAGAGATTTCTGGAATAGCAGGACGAGGAGCTTCTCCTTGTGTTACAGTGCCGCCATGTCTCCGCAGAAGGCCCGGAGGTGTGCGTGAGGATCATCGTGCCCGCGTTGTATTTAACTAGTTCGGGCATCTTGAAGTCAGGAGGAAGCATCGCCTCCGGATAGAAACAGAGGTTCTGGAAGGAACAGGAGGGTTTCGGTGGGTCGGACTTCATGTTCTGGAAGGATGCCTCTAGTTCGGCTATCCTTTGTAGTAGTTGCCCTTGCAGGTCTGACATCAGGGCGGTAGTAGTGGTGGCTTCCGGCTGCAGTGGCGGCTGGAAGAATTGGCCTGTGACAAGAGTGGTGACAACATCATATTCTTCAGTATGTGGCCTCTCCGAGACATAGATGGTTGGCCTAGGTGGGATTACTGAACCAATCCCTTGCTGTTGGTAGCGTGCCAACTGGTGAGCTAGGAGAGTCTGCTCAAAATGTCCCGGTCAAGGTGGTTGGAAGGCGTTGGCCCCTCCTATGCCCTTGGTGTTTGAGGGTGGCTGGTAGGATGGGCCGGTGTTCCGTGCGGGAATCAGCCTGTTACCTTCAATTTCAGTGGCTGGAGAAGCGGGCGGTGCAGGATGCGTCGTGGCATTGTCGAATGCCACAGCTGCAGACAGGTCTGGCGCCCTTGGTTGGTCTGTGGCTGCAGCAGGTACGATGATCAGCTGGGTGAAGTTTGTCCTGGTGATGATGAGTGGTGGTGGGCCAAAGACCACGGACAGCGGCACAGAGGCTACCGTAGTGACCGAAGTGAAAGATCCGGATGTCGCGGTGGAACTGGAGGCCATTGCTCTTGCTTGTGAGTGGGTCTGGACAGGGGGAGCCAGCGGGGTCCGAAACTTGCAAGCTACAGAGGTCTACGAGGAGAGTCTACACGAAGGATCTGCAGGGGTCTGCAAAGATCTGTAGGGATACCAAAGAAGGGTGATGTGGTTCAATGCATTTGAAAGCGGCTTCACTTAGCAAATGCGATAAGTACGCTAAAAATCCTAATGGAAAACAAAAAACTGACTACAAAAGAGCCGTACGAGTGAGAGTTTGAGTCACTTAATCAATAAAATGCAGCGAGTGTCCCCAGTGGAGTCGCCAAAAATCTGTACCCTCTCTTTCATTCGGCTATCACCCAGAAGACCATGGGTTTCTGCTAGTGGATGGACCGAGGCATAGAGAATTGAAAGGTGATTGTGTGAGCGCATCTCCACGTGGGGTCGATGGCTCATTGAACGGAGTCGCCACCATATTTTTTGGGCAGAAAATAAGGAAAATCGGATGGGGAAGTGTCCTTCCACCATCGGAACAGTAAAACCATGAGAATGACGTGAAATTATGTAACAATATATGAAACATGAGAGAATAGGATATGGGGCTCTGGGTACTGTTGGGGAAGGTGTTAGGCACCCCCAGACAGCTCGGGCAGTCCCAGCCTCTCTCTGGCTCTAAAAACGAAAAACCACGACAGTTAGCCTGGCCAAACGTGGCCTCATCCTGGAAGTCTTTCTAGGGGATCGGAAAATTCTTTGGTGATCGAGAACCGCCCAGATGCACATACTCATATACTCGAATAGCCGACGTCAGCAAGGATGTATGCTAGCGGCATCATCCTGGAAGCCTTTCCAAGGAATCGGGAGGGTAGTCTTTTTCCTCTCGGAGATGGGGAATCGTAGGGTCGTACATGCTAGTACGCCCAAACAGCCGACGCTGGCTAGGATGCATGCCGGCGGCATCATCTCGGAAGCCTTTCCAGGGCATCGAGAGGGTAGTCTTTCTCCTCTCAGAGATTGGGAACCGTAGGGTCGTACATGTCAGTGACTTAGTCATATAGAGTGACTCCAGTTTCTGCTACAGTCCCAAAGATGTACTCTCATCAGCAACTTCGATTATCACTTCATTTGATAGGCAAAGCAAAATGGTAGAATGTGCTTTCTCCTCTTGTTGAGCATATTCTATGGAATTCTTATCAAGATCTGACTCCTTATTCAATGGAGCCCAAATGCCTTGCTGTTTCAATAACGCTCTCATCTTGATTTGCCATAGACTAAAGTCATTTTTCCCACTGAATTTATCAATCTTCATTCCAGGAGTAGACATGATTTCAAGTAGGATATTCCACAAGCACATACGAATACAAATGAAGCAAGTATTCAACAAACAACTTCCACAAAAAATTCAAATGGATTCAAGCCACAAGTGAGCCCAAAAAATCCAATCCGGCGCCCAAAAAAGGAAAGTTGCCGATTTTCAACAAAAAAATGCCAAGGACGATATCGCTTTCTACGTTCCTAGAAAAATCCCAAAATTTCTTCCACAAACACAGCACAATATGAGGAAGGATTAGAGGGGCTTACAGATGTATTCCAGCAAGTGGAATACCAAGCACATGAGTTGGCATCCTCGGATGTCGCGCTGGTGCAGCGGCGGCGGCAGATTTGCGCTTCCTTGTGCGAACTCCTCCCACGGGCGAATACACAGCCAAAACTCCTTGAACAAGCTCTGATACCACTTGTTACTTCCAGAGGTATCCAAGCACAATGGATTCGAATGAGATTAGCACGTGTAGGAGGGAGAAAACACGAAGGAAAGTCAAAATCACGGCTGGCGGTAGCTTGGACACGCGGCTAGGGTTCCAGGCGCGCCCAAACGCCCAAATCACAAATGCAAACGAGATTTACGTGGTTCCCCAACTTGGGTACGTCCACGGGTGTCTCTCCTTGGGTTTTTCACTATCTTCAAATGGTGGATTACAAGAGAAAGGGAAAGGGAAGAGTGAGATGGCTGATTCACCAAGGGTTGGCTCGGCCTCCTCACACAAAGCTTCTCTTCTAACAAAAATGATCTCTCACAAAAACCCTAATTTCCTTTTGGGCATTTGGATGGCCTTATATAGTGGCTAATCATCCATGACAAAAATGCCCTTACAAACATAATAAGATTCAAGAAATATTCAACAATGTCTAAGTGCAAAGTCCGAGGGTTAAGCCATTTACCCACGAACTTATGCGAGGGTAAACTAGATTACCCCCAAGCCTATACCCTATTTATTCTGTGTGATAAATTTCATTAATGTAATAGCAATTGCAATCATAGTTAAGGTTTAAATATTATGAATTATTTCCCCTATAATATGATGTGTTTCACGAAAGGTATTCTTTAAGTATATGCAGGAGAATTGAGGAATTTAACTTAGCTGAAGCTTAACCATGGAAAATGTGGATGGATATGTTAAAGTGGATTGCATGAGATGATCTCACACATCTAAACGTGCACCACACCCTTGATAACAACTAATTCGTGAACTACCATTCCTCCCATCTATAAAATAGTCCCGTAGCCATGAAACTAAACCCCCCCCCCTCTTCCTCCATCCACCATTGACAGAGCATTCTCCATCTTCTCATCTTCCATGTTCCACCCACTCATATCTTCCGAGAGGAGATTGACAACCTCCTCTTCTCCAACCATTCATATAGTGTGTTTGTTGTTCTTTTCTCAACCTGAGCGTATCCTTGAAGGAGAGACTCTTGGCACTAGCTGCTTCCCCATTTGTTCCTTGGTGTAATTGTGGAGTGACGACCAAAATCTCACTGCAAGGTCGAAAGGAAAGTGTTCTCACTTTTACACAACACTTGTAATTCAGTTCTTATAAAAATTGTGTGTGCGAAATATTTTAATTCATCACAAGTGCACGAGTTCAGATATAGCTAGCGTGCAAGTACGGGTTTTCCCATAGGGATTAATTTTTCTTGGTGTTTAGCTAAATTGATGCATTCAATTAATGGAACAGATGATTAAATATCTTAAAAGTAATGTCACAGTTACCTTATTCCAATTAACCGCTAGGATGGTCTTTAAGTACATATCACATCATACTTTCCAGAGATTTCTTTCATTACATTTAATTTCTTTGTCACTTACAATATTTGGAATTTTAACTTAGTCTCTTAATAAATGACTCGAATTTTGCACTGAAATATTCTATCTAGTTAATTTTACTTTCAAATATTTAATTCTTTTTAAGTTTTAGCATGATACTGTTGACCCCCATGCTTAACACTTATTGAGCACTGGGTAAATCAAACGATCACCCATCGGCACGTCGATATATCACCTCGGCGGTCGGTTCCCCCAAACACCTCCTCGGTGAAGTTCCATTTTGATGGTGTTGATGCCCATGTTCAACACCTATCGGGTTGCCAGGTAAATCAGCTAGCCACTCACCAGCATGTCAATAAAATAGCCTGAGGGTCAATTCCCAACTCTTTCTCAAGCATGAAGGTCCCCTTTCGCTCTAAACAAAGGACCTCATGAAAGAACATGGCTGTTGGCTCACGATTAGCTGGTAGCCAACATGTAGATACCCGTCAGCATGCCTACAGCTGCCAAAGGAGAGAAAACGGCCGACCACACGGAACTTCCGCTAATACAAGGCATCCGAGGGTGGAAGTATCATTTTCCAAATGAGGGTAAGGTAAAGTCTGTAAAATTACAGTGAGTCGTAGAGTAAAGCACGTAACATTACGACCAGATGTAGAGTAAATTTCGTAAAGTTTACCGCTGGATGTAAAGAAAATGCCGTAAGGTTACGATGGCTGTAGGCAAAGCTCAGTTTGAATTTCATGGTAAAGTACATGGCCGCCGGGTTATCCGCCATGGCCTATTCCCCCAAACCAGTAGCTATGTTCCTAGCGCATGCCGATCTCCCTTACTAGGTAGCCAGCCAACCTGCCATGGCTGCTAGCTAAATGCCTGAGTAAATAATTCAAATCGAATGAAAAGATACGACAAGATTTAATTACTTAAATCTCGCAATCAATCAATCATGCGGATCACGGGATTAAACCAAAACGTACGTGGGGTTTCCATCCTGGGATCACCCAAAATGGAAGGTAATTCTCTATATAAAGGGCCCTTCGTTCCATGTAAAGGGAGCTTTTCGACATTCTGGAGGAGTGATTTTGGAGGAGAGTTGCTTGGAGCACCGATGTCCTTTCCCAAACCTGCTAAAGAAAGAGGCATCGCTGGGCACACCAGAGCAACGACTTCCGACCACTGCCGGCATCTCCTTGCAGGTAAGCCACTTATCCTTTACCATCATGCTTCTTATTTAGCCTCCTTTGTTCGAAGCCTGACCGTACTAGACCTTCCCCATGCGAAGGGAAAGGTTAGACGATATGCCTGGGTCTCATTCCTTCGGATACGCTTTCAAAGGTACTGGCAACCTCTCTCCCCGTTGGGTAAGTCTACCTAGTATGGTCGAGATCAATCTGGTCACGATTCGTTTGTCGAGCTTTCATATGGAAACTCGTGTTTTCGTACCTATTTTACGAGCATCTCGTCGAGTTTCTCCATCCCTTTTCTTTGAAACACCTGGCCACCGTAAGATGTGTCATCTCCACTTACAGACGATCATCTCCCTAAAGGTATCCACCTCTCCCATCTTTTGGGACTGGGTGTAGAAATCTCTACACCTAGAAGTGGAGGCGGCATACCGAGCGAACATACAGCCCCAGACCTAGATGTCTAGTAGGTAGATGGGCAGACCAACCAAACATCCGACTTTTTAGCTAGAGGGAGCCAAAGTTTGTGATCTCCCTCATTGTCACGTGGCACTCGGGCTAGGTGAAAATGGGAGGTTGGTTACTCATTCGGGGGGGAGAAGTGATCTCCCACCAGTACTTCATAATCACTCAGAATCGGCGAAGACCATGGAGACAAGGACAAACCTGGATTACTCACTCTATTTTGCCTTGATGTCGTCGGAGCTAAACAAGTTGGGCGCTCAAGTTTTTGATGTAGAAACCTGGATGTAGTTGGTAACACTCCTGGGTTGGTAGTTCATCCCAGAGGTCTGGATAGCAGTTCTTGAGCTGGATGAGCCGCCTACTGCTGTAAATTGTTCTCATTGTCGGCCGTGGATGTAGCTACTGGGTATGTCAGACGCGGCAGATAGTGGAAGGCCAGTTGGATGGTGGAGTGTGTAAGTATTGGGGCAATAGGATGTGGATGAGGGCTGGGTCATTTGCCAGATTCCTGGTGTTTCTTTCGACAGATGGTGACCCGGTCATTTTGTGGTTCTAAGACTGAGGGGGCACAGAGACCTTCTGAGGGACTAAGACCCAGAAAACATACCAACTTTTGGGGTGAAGGTTTGGCTAGCTCTGTCGACCCTCTTCCTTTCTAGTACGGATGAGGCAGGATGACTGGAGGGCTAGACCTGCCTATCGTGCGTGCATCATGCGACATGTGAGTCATAGGAGGGGATTCACTGAGGAAAGTAGCATACCTGTCAGCAACTGACCTCTTGGTCAGTCAGTGGAGAGTCGAGCAAAGACGTTGGTGGCCAGCTAGTCTAAAGGCGGCGGGGGAGGTTCAAAATGCCCCTAGTTCTTCCCCGTGACATTGGCCAATATTTTTCTTGTGGAAGGTGTTACCTTGACTAAGTAGGCTAGCTATCCTGACTTTGTGACGTGGCACCCCGGCCGAGAGTCAATAGTTTTCGGATGGTCGTACCAATGATCGGAAGGTTCTCTGCTATTGTTCGTTGTGCCGAGTGAGATACTTGGTGTGATTGCCAAGCCGAGGCTGACTTGGTCGGGTTGCCAAGTCGGTGGCTGCTAAGGACGTAGTTGCTGGCACACTTGTGTGTGGGATGCCAAGCCTCGTTGTTGAAGGAGCATGTTCTGGCATGAGTCACCCGGAAGCCATGAAAAATAAATGGCCGATTGTAAAAGAGTCGTACGAGCGAGAGTCTGAGTCGCTTGATCGATAAAATGCAGCGAGTCTCCCCAGCGGAGTTGCCAAAAATTTGTACCCTCTCTTTCATCCGGCTATCACCCAGAAGCCTATGGGGTTCCACCGGCATAACTGGTGGATGGGTTGAGGTATAGAGAATTGAAAGGTGTTTGTGTGAGCGTGTCACCACGTGGGGCAGATGGCTCATTAAAAAGAGTCGCCACCTTATTTTTTGGTAGAAAACAAGGAAAACCAGATAGGGAAATGTCGTTCCACCATCGAAATGATAGGGCAATGATGTATGTCGACGGCCTCATCCTGGAAGCCTTTCCGTGGCATCGGGAGGGTAGCTTTGCTCCTCCCGATAAAAGGGAACCGTCGAGGTGTACATGCTTGTGCACCCAGATGGCCAGCGTCGGCAATGATGCATGCTGACAGCCTCTTCTTGGAAGCCTTTCCAGGGCATCGGGAGGGCAGCATTGCTCCTCCTGGTAAAAGGGAACCGTCAGGGTGTTGTACCCTCTCTTTCATCCGGCTATCACCTGGAAGCCCATGGGTTTCCGCCGGCTATGCCAGCGGATGGACCAAGGTACAGAGAATTGAAAGGTGATTGTGTGAGTGTATTACCACGTGGGGTGGATGGCTCGTTGAACAGAGTCGCCACCTAATTTTTAGGTAGAAAATAAGGAAAACCAAATGGGAAAGTGTCCTTCCACCAACGAAACAGTAAAATCGCAAGAATAACGTGATATCATGTAATGCTATACGAAACAAGAGAGAATTAGATACGGGGCTCAGGGTACTGTTGGGGAAGGTGTTAGGCACCGCCAGACAGCTCAGGCAATCCCGGTCTCTCCCCAGCTCTAAAACTACGACAGTCAACCTGGCCACACCTGGCCTCATCTTGGAAGTCTTTCCAGGGGATTGGAAAAATCTTCGGTGATTGGGAACCGTCCAGGTGTACATACTCGTATACCTAGATGGTCGACGTCGGCAAGCATACATGCCGGTGGCGTCATCCCGGAAGCCTTTCCGAGGCATCGAGAGGATAGTCTTACACCTCCCAGAGAAACAGGAACCGTCGGGTCATACATGTTCGTACGCCCGAACAACCGACACCAGCAAGGATGCATGCTGGCGGCGTCATCTCGGAAACCTTTCTGGGGCATCGGGAGGGTAGTCTTACACCTCCTGAAGAAACGCGAACTGTTGGGTCCTACATGTTCGTACGCCCAAACGGCCGATGCCAGCAAGGATGCATGCCGGCGGCGTCATCCCGGAAGCCTTTTAGGGGCATCGGGAGGGCAGCTGTGCACCTCTCAGAGATCAGGGACCGTCGGGTCATAAATGCTCGTACGCTCGAACGACCGACGTCGGCAATGATATATGCCAGCGACGTCATCCTGGAAGCCTTTTCGAGGCATCGTGAGGGTAGTCTTACCCTTCTCGAGGATTGGGAACCATTGGGTAAAACATGCTCGTACGCTCGAACGGCCGATGCCAGCTAGGATGCATGCCAGCGGCGTCATCTTGGAAACCTTTCTAAGGCATCGGGAGGGTAGTCTTACCCATCCTGGGGATTGGGAACCGTCGGGTCATACATACTCGTATGCTCGAACAATTGACGCCAGTAAGGATGCATGCCGGCAGCGTCATCCTAGAAACCATTCCGAGGCATCGGGAGGGTAGTCTTACCCCTGCCGGAGAGATATGCAGAAAACTGACAAAATGCGTAAAACACATGGGGAAACTTCAAGTTGCCACGTAAAAGGACCTGATAGAGGGGTCATGATCGAACCGAACTCGACTGTGCTGGTTGGATTCACCCGGCCGGGTGGGAGGCTGTCGATACCTTTGAAAGTGCATTCGAAGGAATGACATCCAGGCATGTCCTCCGACCTTTCCCTTGCATGGGAAAGATTTAGCATGGTCGGGGCTCGAGAAAAACATTGTTAAATCATACGTAAAACGACGAGGAAGGAGGGGCTTTCCTGTAGGGAGTCGTCGGCGGTGATCGGAAGTCCTCGCTCCGGTGTGGCGAGAGGGTGTTGGGGCTCCGAGCAGCTCTTCTCCTTTAGAACCTTCAACGTTTGAACGAGCGTTTCTCCGAGAGGTGGAAGTATGCCTGAATGGGGGGAAGGCCCTCTTTTTATAAGGGATTACCTTCCTTCTTTGGGGGTATCCAAAGATGGAACTTGACGCATGTCTCGGTTCAATCACGCGGTCGGCGTGATTGATTGATTGCGAGATTTAAGTGATTAAATCTCCTTGTATCTTTCTAATTGATTCGCCTTACCTTTTTGGGTAGTTAACTAGTAGCCACCATGTGATAGGTGGATGCCAGCTGGTTGGGATCGACATCTGCAAGGATTTTTTAGCTGGTGGTTCAAGAGAATCAGTTGTAGCAGATAGCTAGAGCTTTGTACTAGCTAGGAGTTCGGCTACCACATGTTTAACCCGGAGGTCTGACTAGGCCTATGAACAGACCTACACTAGCTGGCTGCTTCCCCCATCCCTTTGCACCCATGGGGGTTTTGGGGGAGCGGCAGCCGGCTCCTTGAACCGGCCTGCCGGCGGCTAGCCGGCTGCTTCCCCCATCCCTTTGCACCCATGGGGGGTTTTGGGGAAGCGGCAGTCGGTTCCTTGAATCGGCCTGCCGGTGACTTACGTTTTTTAGAAATAAAATGGAAACCGTCGGATTGTATGTTTCGTACACCCGAACGGCCACCACCGGCTTCCTTGCCGGCGGCATCATCTCGGGAATCTTTCCAGGGCATCGAGAGGGTAGACTTACGCCTCCCGGGAAAGAAACGGGCACCGTCGGGTTGTACGTGTTTGTACACCCGAACGGCCACCGCCGATTTCTTTACTGGCAGCGTCGTCCTGGGAATTTTTTCGGGATCCCAAAAAAGACGTGGGGATCGGATAAAAACTTGTAAAGCTTGTTGTGAAACTTTTGAGTTTCTGTGTAAAAAGGGCCCGATAGAAGGGTCACGCGTATACTGAGCATGACCGGGCTGGGTAGATTAACCCGGCTTGGAGGGCGGCCCCCGGTACCTTCGGACGTGTTTCTGAAGGAATGATATCCGGGTCCGTCCCCCAACCATCCCCTTGCACAGGGAAGGTGTTATGCGGTCGGGGCTCAATAAAACGTAGTAAAAAGCATACGTAAAATGGCGAGGATGGAAGGGCCTACCTGTAGGGGGCGTCATCGTCGACGGGGATCGAAAGTCCTCGCTCTAGCATGGCGAAAAGGTGTCAGGGCCTTGGCGAAAAGGTGTCGGGGCCCCGGCGAAAAGGTGTCGGGGCCCCGGCGAAAAGGCGACGTCAGGGATCGGAAGTCCTCGCTCCGGAAATTCAAGCCTCTCCGTTCCGGAATCGTCAGCCTCTCCTTCCCGAAATCCAAGCCTCTCCCCAGCAATTTTTGGCCTCCTCCGGAAGATTCAGTCTACTGGGTGGTGTAGGGGGCGCCCTTTTTATAAGGGGTTTCCTTCCTTCATTGGGGGCACCCGAAGATGGAAGGCAGCGTGATTCTGGCTTGATTACGTGGTCCGCGTAATTGGCGGATTTGTGAGATTTACGTGATTAAATCTCGTCGTATTTTCCTGATTGATTCGGCTTGCCTTCTTGGGTAGCCAACCGGTAGCCGCTACGTGGCAGGCAGAAGCCGGCTGTTCCCTCGGTAATTTTCACCAAATGTGGGTTTTTGGGGATTCGGGTGCCGCTTCCTTGAAGCAGCTTGCCGGCGGCAAGCCGGCACCATCCCCCAACTTTTCACCAAATGTGGATTTTTTTTGGGGTCTGGGTGCCGCTTCCTTGAAGCGGCTTGCCGGCGGCAAGCCGACTCCATCCACCTAACTTTTTACCAAATGTGGGTTTTTGGGGTCCAGGTGCCGCTTCCTTGAAGCAGCTTGCCGGCGGCAAGCCGGCTCCATCCCCCTAACTTTTTACCAAATGTGGGTTTTTGGGGTCCGGGTGCTGCTTCCTTGAAGCGGCTTGCCAGCGGCAAGCCAGCTCCATCCCCCTAACTTTTTACCAAATGTGGGTTTCTGGGGTCCGGGTGCCGCTTCCTTGAAGCGGCTTGCCGGCGGCAAGCCGGCTCCATCCCCCAACTTTTCACCAAATGTGGATTTTATTGGGGTCTGGGTGCCGCTTCCTTGAAGCGGCTTGCCGGCAGCAAGCCGGCTCCATCCCCCTAACTTTTTACCAAATGTGGGTTTTTGGGGTCCGGGTGCCGCTTCCTTGAAGCGGCTTACCGGCGGCAAGCCGGCTCCATCCCCTAACTATTTACCAAATGTGGGTTTTTGGGGTCTGGGTGCCGCTTCCTTGAAGCGGCTTGCCGGCGGCAAGTCGACTCCACCCCCCCCCCCTTTTTTTTTAAGCATGGGGTCAACACTTGTACTCTCATATGCCTCATTTCGCAATTCTTCTAATTCTTGAATTTGCAAGGCCCTAGAGCGTTTTGCATCTTTTAAGTCCATGTTGAGTCGCTTTATAGCCCACATTGCCTTATGTTCTAACTCAACTGGTAAGTGACAGGCCTTACCATATACAAC